>JXSR01S000359.1:115772-137689 GCA_000969725.1 Ophiothrix spiculata
TGTATGGTATTTGTATACATCAGATATGCTACAATGAGCAACATGTAGGAGTCGACAACTGGACCCTTTTGCCGCGGCGGTACACATATGTTTAAAGGATAGCCTCATACCCAAGATCAACAAATAAAATAGAATTCAAATTTTTGACTTTTCTGATGGTTTTGATCAAAATTTTCCCCACATCTGGTACTTGTGACTGCTCTTTTCTAACATATGAAGTGTAAATCATTCACAAATGAAATTTCAAATTTTTGGACAAAGCCCTTTAAATGTTTAAATAAAAATGGTTTTTTTTTGCAATTTTAAAGGGAAATAAAACCTTAAAAATGGACTTAGTACATGTTATAAGACATACTTTTCACTACAATGAGGCCAGTGCTCGATTTTAACATTTGAAGTTACTTGCACAGATGAAAATTTTCATCAAAAATAGCTAAAAAACTCAAAATTTTACTTGCACTCAATGGTACACTGGCAAAATTTCACTTGCACAGAGCAGTTTTTACTTGCATTTGTGCAAGTAAAACCCCTTAAAATCGAGCACTGAATGAGGCCTAAAACAAATAATTGTTTGATTGGCGTAATATAGAAAAAAAAAATCTTTTAAAGTCTATGTTTCACATACAAGAACACAAAATATACGACACATACTGTAAAACAAGAAATATTTGCTAGCAATTTAATTTCGCTAATACCCCAAAATCGCAAAATTAATTTGCCGCTTATATTTATAATGTACAATGATTTCAATGGCATGCTGATGCAATTAGTGAAAATAAAATGCCGCCAAACAACCCAGATTCTGAAATTCGCAAAAATTTCTTTCCGCAAATATTTCTTGTTTTACAGTATACAAAAACATCTTCACTTTTTCTGTAACACATCTTTTATTTGTCATTTTGAATGTCCTGCAAGCCATATCTCGGGCCCCATGAATCGATTCCCATCAAATTTGGGATTTGGAGGTTTTTTACCATGCTCAAAAAAATAAAAATATTCAAGGTCAGTGGTAAAAATAGGGTCGGTTGGGTTACGCCAATCAAACAATATTTTTTTTAGGCCTGATTGAAAAACATGTGTATGGAGGTTAGTGGCAAGTATAGTTCCAAATCTAGAAAATACCATGACAGACTTAAGGTGTTTGGTCCACGCGCACCAGTCTACGCGCTAGTTTCCGAGTAGGTAAGTGCCGCAATACGCATGCGCATATTCCAGGGAGATCCAAGCATTTTTGCCTGAATTCAGGCAAAAACCTGAAGATAATCATGCCTGATATACTCTGAATAGTGTTTTGAAGCTAAAAATTGCCATATTTTATTATTTTTCTCACAAACTAAGTCGGTGACCCCCAATTTTAATTTTTTTATTTGTAAAAACATACTTGTGCGCAACTTTTGTGAAAAAATTAACAAAAATGCTCGGGCAGATTTTTTGAATCAACACTTAATAATTTCACTTTTGCCACATTTCCCATAGACCCCTGTACTATTTTTCCCAAAAAACCTACAATGCTGCTGTTTTTAAACCGACTCTCATGCAAAAATGAGTCCGGTGACCCCCAATTTTTATTTTAAAATTGGTTCTACATCGATAAAATATCATTCATGCCAATTTTTACTAAAATTATTCGGGCGGATCTCTCATGGACCAAACACCTATAATCCCAAGCATTCATAAAAGTTGATTTCTGATTCTATATCAATAATTCCTGATGCTTACTGCAGTGGAATACCAAACGGTAATTGGATAAATTTATCTACAAAAACACATAGCAACCATACCAGCTGTTGATTCAAATCTCTTATTGTTTTGTCATTTGCCCCCCTCCCCAAATCCTCCAATCCCATCCTTTATCCATTTCGCAATTCCCCCTCCTCATCATGGGATATTTGGTAGTTTTAAAATGTGCAGAGTGAACTTGATGAAAGCCAACAACTTATTTATTATTATATTCCATTCATAATAAATCAATTTATGCCATTCCTAGATCCCTTGTCAGGCATATATCTGGTGATTTGCTTCTTCAAAATGGGGGTCTAAAGAACTGAACCATACTGAAAATGGGGATCTGATGAGCAGCCTGGAGGCCTGAAAAGGGGGTCTTGACCGCTGAACATAGGTACCTTGCTTATATATGTGAGTGAGCCCGCCGGGGAGTTTCTCAAAAAGTTTGGTCCCCATCAAATTAGCAAAAATCTTGCAAAAATCAGAAAGAAAAGAGTGAAATAAAAAGAAAGTAAAATGAACAAATAACAAAGGAGTAAAAATTAGTTTCAAAGATGATAGATCGATTGAAATATCATTAAAAAAAAGAGTGATAAATGTTTCTCAGACAGCATTTGGTGGAGAGTAAAAGAGAAAACTTTTATCTTTTGTTTGGAAATGATACTCTTTTGGGGTGATTTTGACATCTTTTTCAGTAATTTGAGATTCACTAATTTGTTTGCTTATTTTAAATATTTGACATTACTATTATTAAGAATAATGAAAGAGTAAAGAGAAAACTTTGTTTGGAAATGATACTCTTTTTGGGTGATTTTGACATCTTTTTCAGTAATTTGAGATTCACTAATTTGTTTGCTTATTTTTAAATATTTGACATTACTAGTATCAAGAATACTGAAAGAACTCCAGACCAGAATATGTTTTGCTTCCACTCTCCAAACTCTCGGAACTTGTTTTGAATGATTTTCATTCCCCCTTAGTTTCCACACTTTACAAACTTGTTTTTACACACTTATCATACACTCCCGGTCAAAAGTGTTTTCGCACAAAACCTTTAACCAACCATATCTCGAGAACCGTTCATCATTTGCGCCATATTTTTTCGGATTTATATTTTAAATATATATATTTACGAAACTCAACAAGAATTGCATTTACCACATTTGAAAATATGGCATGCTAAACATATTGTGCACTTTCTTCTGCACATAATAAACAGAGTTTAAATACATAACTGCACATTCGTTGGAAAACTTATTACCTGAAAATGCTCTTTACGGCTACACGGTGAAAACGAGCATTGAATAATGAACAACATAGGTATATATCAAAAAGTGGGTGTGGCGTATTTGTATGGTCAAGGAAATCTGCCATTTTTATGGTTATGGAAGATCAAATATAAGAGATAACATAAATTACTTATATTAGATACAATAAAAAACATGATTTTTGTCAAAGTCTTGGTCGTTTAATATAATAATTACATTTTTGCCCGTATTTAAAGGTGCGCAAACACTTTTGACCGGGAGTGTATGTTACTTCAGCCATTATTGATTCTTGCCTTGGGCTATTAGCAAAGTGTGCCATTCCCTCTTAATTCTGTTAACCCTAACCGCGTAAAACCATACAAAACCATTCAAAGCCTAAGTCCAAATACGTCACCCATCAATCATTACGCAATCACCCAAGTCTATATCTAAACACGGAATGGCTAGCCTGCCTGAGTTCCCCCCGTAGCACGAAGCCCACACTCTCGCCTCTGAAACCAGAAACGCGCGATTTTTTTCTTCCTCCCCCACCCTATGACGTGTTTGTACTTAGTTTATTTTACCCCTTCCCCGTGAAAAAGCTAAAAACGGTGGGAACTGTTAGGGTTAAGGAGACAAATCCCATTAACCCTAACCGCGTAAAACCATACAAAACCATTCAAAGCCTAAGTCCAAATACGTCACCCATCAATCATTACGCAATCACCCAAGTCTATATCTAAACACGGAATGGCTAGCCTGCCTGAGTTCCCCCCGTAGCACGAAGCCCACACTCTCGCCTCTGAAACCAGAGGTCGCGGGTTCGCGCCCCGGGCCCGGCGCGCGCGCTGCGCGCGATTTTTTTCTTCCTCCCCCACCCTATGACGTGTTTGTACTTAGTTTATTTTACCCCTTCCCCGTGAAAAAGCTAAAAACGGTGGGAACTGTTAGGGTTAACCAATCCCTTTGTTTTTTCTCTGATATGAAGACACCTGTGAACTAAAAGTTTGAAACAGGCAGGCTAACGTTAACAAATATCTTGTTTAGAGTCAAGTGCAATTCATGGGGTTGTGATGAACACCTTTTTTTCTAGCTAAATGAAAAGAATAAATATAGGCTGAAAATTTTACTTAATTCCGACCATATTTTTGATGTTGCATGTTTTTCAGCATCTTAAAAATCTTCATGGGCTCCTGTGTTGGAATTACTTTCGGGGCCCCAACAATAATTAGAAAACAACGCATTTGCTCACTTTTCTCAAAAAAGCAAATGCATTTGCAAGAATGGTTCTGGATTTTTATAGATTCTTATTAGCTGAAAAACTCAATTTTGATAAAGGTGACTGACCTTCAGGATAAAACATAGATTATGATTTGCCCCTTCAATATCATCTTATTGTGAGTTTGAAACATATATACCTATTTTTTTTACTCAACATTGAAAGTTACACTTTATCCAAAACAAAAAACAAAACTTAAAAACTTACAGATCATTTTTAGCATGAGCCTCCTTACTCTTATGCTGCTTTCATACTAATGTCGCTTTGCAGCTTTGTCGCTGCGAGACGAATATTTTTTGCAAAAACTTGCCGCTTCCGGTTGTCGTAGCGGCAAAGCTACATGTCGCTGTGGTAATCGATATCGGCAAAATTTTGTCGCACGACAAGAATTTTAAGTTGAAATGAATTCAACTTTGGGAGCGACATGAAGCGGCAAAGCAGCAAAGCGACAAAACTGCAAAGCTGCAAAAGTGTGAAAGGAAGCAAGCGACATAGCTGCAAAGCTACAAAGCTGCAAAGCGACAATAAGTATGAAAGCAGCATTAAAGTAGTCATGGTAATCTCAGTTCCCAAACAAGGGGGACAATATTAGAACATTTTGCACCATACTCAAAAGTCGATTGCAATGATTCTGATATACGATGTTCAAATAAAATTTAATATTGATGATTGCCTCCAGCTCTGATTTTCAAACAAACATTTATGAATTAGTCCAAATTGATTTTTAAATTGGTGTTATTGATTACATGTTTTTGCTGAAGCACTTTCCTGCTTTAGTACAAGAAAAACAAGGTATAACTTTATGCATCTAAACACATTTGCAACCATTTTAGTTTTCCCTATAAAGGACTTTATTCACAAGAGGCAAAGTAATTTACCTAAGTTTTTCCAGTGTGGGATGCTTTTACAAGATGCAAAGTAATTTACTGAAGTTTTTCCAGTGTGAGATGCTTTTACAAAGTGGAATTTTCCAACTTTGTAGACGCAAAACAACTTAATAAATTTTAAATGGCATTTGAAAAGTGAGAAGCAAAAAGATCCTTTATGCTGTAGGCCTATTATTTTACTTATTGCCCATTTTTTAAATACATATTCCGCTAGAACTTTTAAATTTCCCCTTCCCGTTTTCACCTTTTCCCTTTTCCCCAACTTCTGTTTAAAATCATTATTTCTTTACTTTCAGAACAGCTTCAAATTATCAGTTCATAAAAATCAGGCTAAAATGCAATCCTACGGAATGTTTCAGCAAAAAAAAAGTCTTACCTGGCCAGATTTCATACCTTGACTAAAAACTCAAGCTTAGGCCAAAGAAAAAAGAACTCTGTCTCAGCTTCCCAAATTTGAATTTTACCGCATTTCTTTTTTTTTTTCAAGTTTAGGTTTTCAGGACAATTTTTGCTTTTTTATTTTTTTCTTACATCGAGAGATAACAAAAAGGGGAAAAATTCGGCCAAAAAAAACGTGACCTAAAAACGTAATTTAAAAAAAAAAAGATTTCCGCGTAGCGCATAGCCTTTTTGACTAAACAAAAAATGCGTAGCACTTAGGGTTTTGGGCCAAAGGAAGCTGAGACAATGTTCTTTTTTTGGCCTTATCGAGTCGGACCACTGGAGACTGTTCCGACCATATGTTCGAAAGAGGTTTCAGATTTAGACCAAGTTTAAAGTTAGACCAGGCTAAGTCAATATTACTACTGTCATAAAAGGACTTTATAGCATTTTGAACTGCAACAACTTTCAAAATTAAAGGATCAACTACAAACAACAACAAAATATTAAAATATTGGTCAAGAAAAATAAACTTAGTATGACACAAAATTTCACTTAAAACTGGGTCTAACTTTAAACCCAGTTTAACTCTTAAACCTGTTTTGAACATACAGACCTTCAAGTTTTAACTTTCAATAATTGTTTTAACACCAGCAGCAAAAGTTAAAAGTTATCAAAAATATCAGATTTTCATTCAAAATATAAGTATTTATCAATGAAAGATAAACATTTACAATTTTAATAAAGAATATCATTTGGGCTGAGTAAATACAATTCAAATTCTGGATTATATGCACAATTTCTTCAAAATCTTTAAAATCAACATTGAAATCAATGAAACTGCCAAATTTGCTGTTGGATATTTTGATATAATTTAAGATACAAAATGCAACACTCCAAGAGAGTTCAAGAACTCAAATAACGTTGCGAAACAAAGAAAGCCGGCTGATCATTAAACGGGGAAAGTGTAAATAAACTTTGAATGGAACAGAACTAGAAATGTCTTGAGGATGTTTTATAATGGAATAGTCCTCAATAGCCTTAAAATGACTAGTCGAGATTAATTAGCGTTTTACTTAAATTCAAAAAGGACCGTTCTTTATTGCTAATATTTACTATGAAAAACATCTGCATACCAGATTATTTTTTAAAAAGCTGAATTGTTGATTCTGATATTGTTTCAAACTTGTTTGGATCAAAATCTGAGATTAACGCTGATTAAAGTTGATTATGTGCTAGGGATATTTTCTTTTTCTTTATCAGTACAAAGTTTTTGTTTATAAGTATAATAGTTGATTTACATCTGTTTTTGATGTAATTAAAGGATTTATAAATAGAGTTCAAATTCAAGAGTGCAGGTAGCGAGACAAATTTCACAAATTATTTTACAAGACAAATTTCAGGTGAAAACTTTGTGTTTCATCTTTCCATTTTATTCTTTTTTAAAATATAGGCAATATAATGTAACTTTGTTTTTCATTTTAATTGTTTTCTTATAGCTTAATAGGCTGCCATGAGCTGCCAGATAAATTAGACTCTCTGTGAATACTATTCTTTTACACTGATACGGTAAATCATTTGTTTTGAAATTATTTTGCTAATCAAAATCAAAATCTGAACCGACCATGTTAAGAAATCAAACATCCAATATCATCTAACGCATCACAAGGTCCTGAAGATTTCTCACTTTTTCCAAAACATTGTTGATAGCTTTAATTATGTAACCAACACCACATTGCTAAAATCCCATGATCCATTGAAGTCAAGTAACATAAAATTTAGGCTCAAATTCTCCTCTTTTTTTTTATTTTTTGGCAAATCAGTAGCCATGTTTCCCCCTTTTCAGCATTGTTCAGTGTAATATCATACATAGCGTTCATTCAAACTACTGACTACCTTGCGCCCCTGCCACTTTTGGCCTGCACTTGAAATAAATTCTTTCAAGTTCATTAGCATCATTATTTTTCTCAAGTGGAGGGTCATGATTGATTTGTTTGTGTTCAACCTTTCATAATAATCTTTGAATCCAATCGACACACCACTCTCTCCAGTTTGATGTGGTTCAGCAGCCTCCTTGCATCCCATGGGCAAATACACAAACAATACCCACCTAAAGAAGACCATCGATGGCCAGGAGGGTCCCCTCAGAAAATTTAGATGGTGTGAATGATAAAAACTTTTTAGCAACAATTAAAAGCATCTAATAGCTGTGAAACATATTTCATTAGTAAACCCACTTTTGAAATCGTAACAAGGGAAATTGTTTGAGTTAAAAATATATTTTTCACTTTGAAGATAGTGTCAATGTAGAGAAATGCTACTAGCAGGTGAAATTTCAGGTTCATTTTGGTTATTTGGATAGTTTTTAAACCAGTTTGCAGTATCTCCAACGTTATGTATTCACATGTATCGGAATTACATTTTAGTACTGATTAAAACGTTGATGATCTATATAATGCTGGTTGCAGCATGCACTGTCTACTTTTGAAGGCATCATCATGATCATGCTACCTTACTGCTGTAAAAACATGCAGTGTTTTATCTACTGCCAATAGCAACATGCAGTATTTTATCTACTGCAGCCTGGCAACACACAGTGTGCTATCTACTGGAGATAGCAACACACCGTGTTCTATCTACTACTGATAGTAACACAGTGTACTATCTACTGCTGATAGCAACAGACAGTGTGCTATCTACTGCAGATAGCAACATATAGTGTGCTATCTACTGCAGATAGCAACTATCTACTGCAGACAGCAACACGCAGTGTGCATGATCTGTTACTGATTGCAACATTTGATCAATCTGCTGCAAATGCTGTTGTATCTCTGCATTTTCAATATCAACAGTAAATCATTGCAAAACAAGTTAAGGGTAATTTAAGTTAAGGGTGTAATTTCCAAGACCTGTGTACATTAACAAACAGGCTTGATTTATTTCATTCCAAAACCAAACAAGATAAAGAACTGGTTACAAATTACATTCAAGATAACATTAACCCTTAATCAAATATCAATACCACAAAATTAAGATTTTTGATTTTGATAATACAACAGCAGCTGATAGCTGTCCTAGAAAAAATTAAAATTGATTGATTTGTGAAAGAAAAATAATCTTATATCTTGATAATCAACAACACCACTTCATATTACTTGAGAATCTATGGTTTTGATCATTGATAAAATCACCAATGTCTGCACTTTTTAAAAACAGCTTAAGAGACATTTTCTTCCAAGCCATGATCTTGGTGATAAGCTTAATTCTAATCTGAAACCAAAATAACCCATAATCAAACAACAAAACTGGATTTACTAATCTTGATATCAAAATGTGATAGAGCATGTGCACTATAGTGACTAACATATGGAGTGGACTGGGGAACGTTTCAGATATGGGGTAAGTTGAACCTTTGTTAGCTCATCCGAAGTTGAGCTTTGAGCAAATACACTACTGTAAACAGGGTTATTTTCGCGAGGTTATAATTTTCGCAAATTTCGCAAATCACTTCTAGCCGCGGATATAATACCCCATAAATACATTAATTTTATGTACATGTCTATGTAATAAAGCTTAAAAATGCTAATTTAATACGTGCGAAATGGTTGCGATTATCTGGTTTCGCGAAAAATTCTGCTCGCAAAAATATTCCTGTTTACAGTATGTTTGAAGCCTTTAAAATCACTGCCTCCTGGTTCATACTTGACCTTGGCTACTCATATTCATAAGGCCAATATTGACTCACTAAAACATCGGACTCGATCAAACTTCATTAAAAATAGTTCATATGTACTACATTTCCATGTAGATCGGTTTACCCTACTTTATAAGTTTTTAGAAACAGAATCAAGTTTTGTTCTATATTACTGATTTCTTTCATCTCCCAGGTTCAAATGTCAATACCCTTCAAATCAACCCGGGGGGGGGGGGGGGTACTTAGTACAAAAGTGATTACGGGGATGTGCCGCAAACTTGGGTAGCAAAATCAGGCTGTCTGGTATGCCAATGGATCCTTTTTCTTTGTAAAATGTGACCTGTCATATCGAAAGGTACCTTAAGGTCGGCAAAATTAAAATTGATTTTTTGGTCTCATCTGAAAGATTATAGTTTAAGCTTTAAAATGACACCTTGCTTTTGGTTATTGGATGTTTGATTACAAAGTTACATACAAATTGGTAAAAGGTATCGGGCTGATTCCAAAAACTAAAGTTCTGAGAAAATCAAGTTTAAAGTTTCTGTACTGGTCAAACGTAAACGTGAATGGAGAAAGGATTTTTATCTCGGTTTTTAAAACATTTGTCTTGTGTTTTGGATGTTGGAACCTGATTAATATGATAGAATTCACTTCCAAGGTAACGTTTCTGATGAAATTAGAAATTCGACCTTGGATGTGATTTTTGACTATGCTCAGCTTCAATGGCCTGTAACTCGTAATTTACTATGCCGGTATTAAGGTACCTTTCGATATGACGGGTCACAAATGTGGTATTTTGATGGGTCTGTTTTTCAAAATTTCAAACAAAAATCAGGAAATTATCATGAATTTTTGGAGAAAATTTCAATTTTTGTATAAATTTGACTCAAATTTTTAGGAATTTGTTATATGGATGGGTCCCTTTTTCTTACAAATTGGTATATACATGGGTGGTACTTCAAATTTCCAAGTGGCACACCCCTAACAAAACCAAACTTGAGAACCCCCCCCCCCCCCCCCCCGGGCAAATCAAATTCTACTTACAAGATTTTTATCAGGTTAAGCTGCAGTCTCTTTAAGTCACAAATGTTGCGGGCTGAGGTAAGGTAACAAATGTCTGCACTTCAACTCCGTACACTTTGTAATGCAACAAAAGCCCTGCACCTCGGAGGAGAAATTGGCACCAATCTCGCTGCATCCCTTCGGCCATAGATAGTGATCTTCCTTCGCTTCTCCTGTAATATATGAAATAAGATTTAGGAAACATTTTTTTAAAGTTCATTTAATCATGTCAACTACAAGCTCTTAAATGAAATGAAAACTGACATTGCAGAACACCTTGGTTAGGCCTAAAAAAGGTTGTTGACTTACCCTCTAATGGTGATTTGATGATCAGTTGGATCTTTTTTTGTTTTAATTTTTTTCTCCTCAAAAATGGACCCCAATATATAATTTTTTTTCATTGTTTTGTGCTTTATTTATTCAAGATATGTTTGTTTCATGCAAATATATAACATTCTGTCAATATTGTTGTAAATTCAACCCAAATATCATGATATTTTTACCAAATGCACTGTTGAGATTGGCAAAAGTTCACCAAAAAAATAAGGCGACCCTACATTTTGCAAATTTTGGGTCGGTCGCAAAGGGCAAGTCAACAATTTTTTAGGCCTTATAGATTAATAAATGCAAATTTTATGTGGCGAGTGAAAAGAGATGAAATCATTGCAGGCATGGTCAATTTTAATGCGTCCATTTTACGTGGCCCAATAATTGAAAATTTATTAACCTAATTCATATATAGAAACTAAGCTGAATATCTCATCACCCGATGAAAAGAATGTAACATTAATGTTCTGGCTTAAGTTACTGTGTTTGAATGCATTTATCGCAGTCACAGGTAATACTCCATGACAACCTTTCACAGACCATAACTTGGATTCTGAAAGTCCACTGAAGTTCATTGAGCTCATTTCGATGCTGCTAAGTGTTTTTTTTTTCTTCAAAAGTTGCTTCCTTTTCTTTATTTCATTATCCATCAGTTCTCTGGCTTTAACAAACAAATAAATTGCAACATTGTTATCAAAATATTGTTAGTTCAATATCCTGCCAGAATGAGATGAAAAGTAACCTTTAAACTTTGACATTGTACTCTCTACCTACATCTATGACTTATGAAAGGTGAATGACTTTAAAATAGGCTATTCCTTCACAGGACCAAAATGGATGAGGGATGGTCTTTTTGAAGTCATTCACCTTTACAAGTTAATCCTTAAACCAGAGAGTATAAGTGCTTTATTTTCCTGGCAGACCTCCAAATAGCCTACTGTCCCCATGAAAATTCATCTGAGGTTCATTTATGGAAGATTTGAAATTCCCACCCATTTCCAAGGATATTATGCTAAAAACATTTTGATTTGATCAACCCACCCACCCACAACTTTGCAAATTTTGATCTATAATTGAAGGGGTTGCCTACTCTCTTAAAAAAAAGTCTGCTGTGAGTGCACACTCAAAAAGATTGATTTTTCAATCTTTTTTTTTAAGAGAGTAAGAAGCAGCTGATTTTAAAATTTTTCATAATTTTTGAAAATTGTGATTTACCAAAGTTTTGTTTTTCTTGAAAAAATGTAGGCCTACTGCAGGCTCTTGATACTTACAATACCCCAAAATTATGGGAAAAATATAATAAACGTCAAGAATTGAAAATGTTTTTATGTGGTCAAAAATCTGCTTCAGCAACACTTGCAACCGCTGCAGTTCACAGACAACATGGCACCAAGATGTTCCAATGACCCCAATGCTCTACTTCCAACAAACAGGTATCCCAACATAGTTATGAATAAATTAAGATAAAATCAGCACTTGAGGGCAAAAAATTGCTGCACACTTTCTCAAAAAGTATCTATTGTCCTCAACCATTGTTGAAAGTGTGGATGAGGTCTTCAGGACTGTGTGCTAGATTTAGATTGGTCTTATGATAAGAGCATCATGGCTTGGGTTAAGGCATAGAGGTCAAGGCATTTGGGTCTTTGACCTATGCACTTATGCCCAGGTAAAAGAATGTGTCTTTCTGTAGCTCGAAATTTAACTGAAATGCTCCGTTACCTTATTTTTGCACAGAATAAATTGTATGCAAGATTTTGACGGAAACGAACCGCTGACTAAATTTCGAGCTGCTGGAAGACACATTCCAGGTAAAATGGGGATCGTAAGGGGTGCACCATTAGATTTCCAGGTGGGGAGCAGGAAGCTGGGTTTGGGGTAGTCGCACTTGCAACCCTCGCCTATACAGTTCACTAACTTAATAAATCCACTAACTCTATATAGAACAATGATCTATAAAGCCACTGACAACCGAGCCGTCAGGCGTACCTCTCTTGTCAGTAAACCGCATCAGTCGAGCCCGATTGTAGAGCTAGGTTTGGGGTTGAATTATTTTTTCATATCCCACTCGGGAGCAATTTTTTCCCTAGAAATTACTGCTTTTTTTCCCTATTCCATGTTCAGGGGGGAATTTTTCTTTCTTCTGCCTACGGAGGGAGATTTTTTTCCCCAAAAACTTCCTGCTCCCCCTAATGGTGCGCCCCTAAGTCACATTTTATATTATATGTATGTGAAACATAAGCCAAGGATTTCTAGCTAGCCTAACTATGATCACTTTAAAAATCATGGAAAAGAGTATTTTTATGAAGATTTCGCTCCTAGTTTCAAATCTAGGAATTATCTTATTTCAAATCTTGTGCTGGTGAAATTATATGTTTTTGGCTGAATTTTTCCTGGAAAAAGTGGTAAATCTGATAAAGAAAGAAATATTTGAAAGTATTTTGGCTAATGATTTTGAGCTTCACCAATTTCAATCAATTACAACAAGAGATGCTAAAATCGCTAACCCAATCACAGAGCCTGTATACAGGCTCTGTGACCCAATGCACCAATTTTCCAAACTCAAGCTGATTGTTAACAATAACATGATAATAGTAGCATGAATCATGCTTCTGCTTCTGCTTTAGATACTTTGAAACACTCCAATTGGAGTCAAACGCAAAGCTCTCTGGTCCTAGAGAGAAATGATATACTTTTGAAGGTATAGTCAACATGACCGGGAAAGTTTTCCCTACTCTTTTCGAATAGCCTGTGACGTTCTTTTACATCCGACAGTGTATCAGGAACACTTCAGATGTGACCAACAGCTTTACGTGCCCTCCGAAGCACAAAGCAAGTAAAATTTCTTGCTTAAGGAAACAAGGAGACGTGCCAGGACCGGGGCTCGACCCCACGACAGATGTATTTCATGCGATTACGAGTCCAACGCTCTAACCGCTCTGCCACACTCCCCTCTTAGGCCATGCATGTAGCATTCTGATCTTATTTGGACCAATCTCATGCTTTTAATGTGATTTCTTCTAATATAATTTGACATTTGCATATAATAACTGTATATCTCTGGTCTGATATCCGATTTACTGGATTTCTAACAGCTTTATAAGCTAAGAAAAAACAACTTACTTATTCAGAAAAAGAAGCTTGACCATCGGCACCTTTTGTGGTCATCTCTTCAAAACCCGTTTCAAAGAGAAAATTAGAAAATAGCCGCGATTACAAATCACAGGTCAAGCTCATGGACTAAACCATGTCAACCACCTAACAGTTCTCCAAATAAAAAGCCGAAAAACAAGAGTGTCAAATAATTAGCTAATAATCTTAAGTCTGTCTTTAAAGTGCACTAATGCAAGGATTATAAAAGTCTTTTACTGTTTTTAATGAAAAGAAACAATATCTGGGTTCATTTCGTTGAAATCTGTCGGTAAACTTTCCACTATTGTTGCCAGTTAATTACAACTCACTTAGCACGGAGGCTTTTTTTACTTCATTGTTTCAGTTCTTTCATATTAAAAAATATAGTTACAACTGGAGGCACTTTTTCGCGTCTTAAAAATAACCGTGTATGTGCTATTGTAGCTTATTAATTACAACCCAATAGTTCCGGTCAATGTGTCCGCAAAACGCAATCAAATGAATCCAATAGTGGCTGAACACCCGGGGGGCTCACTTACATGTTTGAGCAGGGTACTTATGTCCAGCGATCAAGACCCCCTTTTTCAGGCCTCAAGGCCGTTCATCAGACCCTCATTTTCAGTATGATTTAGTTCTTTAGATCCCCATTTCAAACAAAAATACAAAATTTTGGATGAGGAAGCATCTAAAACACAGGATCCAAACTGAGGACTCGCTGGTTAGATAAAACAAGATGTTGTTCCCCAGAATATGCACAAGTACCCCCACCCCTGGCCCCATGTTCCCAACCATGCCACTCACTATATACCACAAGTACACACAGAGAACCAATGTTTTCCTTCAATTCTCAGATGAGGAAATTGCCACAAAGACCTCCCTGTTTACATTAACCAAGATGTTGTTCCTAACACAATACTCAGGTGTTTTACATGAAACTTTGAAACAAAGGTGTTTCACAACTTTTCAAAATTGTACAATATGATCAGTTTGCAATGTTGTTAAAACTCTGGCCAATTCTTGATCTGATTGACAGTGAACTTACAAAAGCCACAAAGTTTACTTTATAAACATTTTTCTGCTTAACACAATAGCAGACCATTATGTCCAAAATTTATAATGAAAAATAGAGTAGTAATTGTTGGTAAATTTGAATTTGAGTTTATGGTTAGATTATAGATACCTGGCTTCTGTATCTTTAAATCAGATCAAATCTTGTTGTTTTTGATGTGTTTTCCTTCATTTTCAAGAAAAATATAGTGCAAAAATGCCACTCAAAGCAAACTTCTTCTACACTCACGGTCAAAAGTGTTTGCGCACAACACCTTAAACCATTCATTATTTGAATGGAAACATGGATTTATTTATATTGGATACATGTCACCTAAAAAACATTAATTTGTTAAAAGACTGGGTCGTTTGATAAAATAATTTGGTTTTTGCCCATACTTAAAGAGTACGCAAACACTTTTGACTGGGAGTGTATCTTGCTACTTATCAAAGCTTGCTCAGCATCTGATCATACCCCTTGCTCTCCTGACTTTGTTATTCCAAATAGCCTCAGCGCACGGTACAGATATTGGGACAAACTACATGAAAGCTTGAGATGTACAGCCATGTAGATTTCAAGAATGTTCATCCATATACACCGGCGTACCCAGGGGGGTGCGGAGGGAGCGCACGCCCCCCGGGGTCTGAGCAGCAAAAAAAAAAAAAAAAAAGAAGGAAAAAAGAAAAAGAAAAGAAAAAAAAGGAAAAAGAAAAAAAAAATCCGGGAGCAATTTTTCCATATTGGTGGGGTTTTTTTGGAGGGGTGAGATGGGGTGGGGGGGTAGACACTAAACGTTTTAAGTGGAACAACGTCATAAAAAACGTAGGTCAATTAGCACATATAGCAGTACTGAATATGAAACCACAAAATAAGCGTTTTTTAAGAGGAATTCTTGGAATTCATATACTGCGAGCTGTGAACCCTGCAAATTCCAAAATCATGGCGATGCCTAGGAACACAGACTCGGGAGCGGGTGAGCCTACATCAAGAAAGAGACATCATACTGGTATCAGGTGAGTTATTAGTGATTAAATAGATTTTAAGGTGGCATTAGCTAGAAGGCCATATTTATTCTTTAGAAAGAAAAAGTCCGATAAAAGTCTTCGTATTAAAGCTTAATTAAACATGCGTATAACGCATGTATGCAGATCTGTGTGAAAAAAGTAAGGGGAACATGGGGTAATCCGAACGCGGGGTAACCCCGAACACCGTGATTACAGCAAAACGTGAGAGTTGTAGATTATGTAACTACCATATAGTATTAGCTACCCGTGGACTGAAACCAAACATAAAGTAACCGAGAAAAAAATCTTGTATATTCTCGCGAGAATTGCAAAAAACGATTTTTTGCGAAACTCACTTTTTAAACTATAATTTTCTCGGGGATATCGAAAATATATTTTTTAAATGAAGAAGAAGAGCAAGATTTACTTAGTTTAACAGGTTCATAAGTCCGTCTAGTTGGAAAAAAATTAACGATTACAGAAATATTTCTATAGGCCTATGTATGTTTGATTTCAAAAAGACTGTTCACAATATCCCGTTTCCATGGCAACCAGTATTGGCGTGACCAATTAAGATGATAAATTTGAAACACTTACTGAGCCTTTCTATATGTATGATTGCCACGCCGCCTTCAGTTGCCGTCATTTTTACAACAGTAGCCTGCGTCAAACATTACCATGATTACGTTGCCAAACAGAGCCGAACAAAACGATTAGCATGACTTGTTTTCACTCTCCTATGTTCTTTAATAATTTATGGGTCTATTCGTTTTATGTTCGTTTAGGTCAAGCTACATCATCAGAAAGAGTGATAAGTATTACGTTAAATGGATTTTAACCGCTACTCTGTGAGTCTGTATGCATATTAAGTAAAGGAATCATTAAAGTTAAGTCTTCTGATGGAGATATCACAGAAAATTTATTTCTGGGGTCTCGTTGATTCACTAATAATTCAAATCAAACTTATGATCCATGGAAAAAGTTTGGCCGTACCTTTTCCAGACTAGCTACCCCTCATTTGCACCTTCCCCAGGCACTTCCCCCATAAATTGTCTGAGCCATCCTTATCCCCTGTCTGCATTTGAATGTCTACTTTCTCCATTGCTGATATGACCTGTCTGGCCCAAAATGCTTCACCTCAATCTTTTAACATCATTTCAGGGCCTGTTGCAACCTATAGGGGAGCAGAACAGACAGGTGGCAGTTAGTTCCTTGTCAAAGGGAATTTCAAGAACACCACCTGTAGAGAGAGTTTCGTAGTTTGAGTCATCTCAACAACTCGAACTAAACATCTTCCGCTCAGTAAGCATCTCATCAACGGAGCTCATTTGATTGCTTGAAACTAAGATTTTCAATATTTTTCATGTCCAGGCCACTCTCAAAGATTTTACTGAAGTGTTTCATGTCCGATACTTTGCAGTCATTAGCACTTGCTGGCATCATGGCACAAGTAAATTGCACGAAAAGACATCCCTTATTTTATTCACTTAACTTTTCATAACAAATCAAAGGCCTATAGATTGAACATTAAATGTTTTTATATAAGTCTCCTATGTTTATATTTTGTCTTAAATGCTACACAAACCAATTTCCCTTTTGTCCGAACCTTTTAATGAAATGAAAACAGGAACCTGGGCTGAAAGTAAACTGAATTAATTTTGGGACTACTTTAACTTTCAATTAGGGGGTATCAGTAAACTTTCAAAATTTACAGAGCACATAACGTAAAGCACTTAAATTTTGTTGATACTAAATTTCACAATTTGATGGTTTCCATGGTTTAAAAGGTGATATTATATAAAATTTGATGTTATCATTCAGTTGGTGTAAATGCAATTTCTCTAATCTTTGATTTTATGGATATGTAATTTTGCGATTTCAAAATAATCATATATTAGGGAATAAAAATTATGCCAAATGGCGAAAATAATTAGTTTGCAATTCAGTGAAAGTGACATGAATTGACAGGGTAGGCCTATTATTGGTTGGTATTGGTGTAAAGATTGGCACACCCTGGCTAAATGTATTTAAATAATGGCAAGTTGAAAAAATAAAACTGTTTCATGTCTGGGTTTTGGTATTATCAGTAGGAGACTTTCTATCTAAAAGTTAAAGAAAAAGGAAAACAAAATATGCTTATCATAACTATGTACGTCATGAATTAAAATTGTTAAATTCATCAAAAAAGTTTAGCAGCTTCATTCTAAGTATTATCAATATAAAAATTGCAAATTACTCCATTAATCAGTTACCTGCAAGTAATATTCAAGTTGATGGTGAATATAACACCCTCTTTTCTTAATACCCCCTCATTCTCCACCTTGCCCATCTCTGTTAAGGTGTCTGGTCCATGATAGATCTGCCCGAAAATTTCTAGTAAAAATCGACATGAATGATATTTTATCGATGTAGAACCGATTTTTAAAATAAAAATTGGGGGTCACCGGATTCGTTTTTGCATGAGAGTAGGTTTAAAAACAGCATTTTTGGAGGTTTGGGGGGAAAATTAGTACAGGGGTCTATGGGAAATGTTGCAAAAGTGACATTATTTAGTGTTAATTCAAAAAATCCGCCCGAAAATGTTTGTCAAGTTGCGCGCAAGTATGTTCTTTCAAATAAAACAATAAAAATTGGAGGTCACCGACTTAGTTTTCCAGAAAAATATTAAATTATGGCAATTTTTAGCTTCAAAACACTACTCAGAGTATATGCGCATGAGTATAATTTGCGGTACTTACCAACTCGGAAACTAGCGCATACTGGTACTTTTGAACGGCGCGTGGACCAGACACCTTAAATCAAAGTGGTCATGTTTGGATTAAAATTAAGTAGAACTTGGGGAAAATTAGTGACTAAATTCAGACCCGTAGGGATACGGTGGAGCGTCGAACCACAGCACCCCCCTCAAATTTGACAATGTGCAAAAAGGTTCACAAAAATTACAAAAAGAACCCCGAAAGCATTAAAACATCTTCGTAAAGGTCATTTACAAATAAAATACTACACAAAATGCTTGTAAAACTACTGAAACACTTTCTTCCAAAGTTCCACTTTTGAACCCCCCCCCCCCCCCCCCTAAAAAATCCTGGCTACAGGCCTGGCTAAATTTTTCACTCTATCATAAAGATGATTCATTCATTAAACTCTTTTGAGGAGATTTGTATAAGTGATGTATACATCTGTAAAGAGTGGAAAGTAGACTCTTCGACACTTAATACAAAGAGTATTCTAGCTCTAAAAGAGTACATTATCACTCCTCAATCTATTTGCATGAAATGATTTTAAATTGCACTCTTTTTGATTAAAAATAAAATCTACAAAAGAGCGAAATGTTCACTCTTTTCATTGGTCTTGAGGTCATGATATGCCTAAAAAGCTGCTGCCATCTTAAAATGGTTAAAATAAATAAAACCTTTCAATCCTAGTCCATCTAGATTTGCGTTGTGAGGGCCATCTAGATTCTAGATGGACTATTCAATCCATGAAATTAACTTTTTTGATTAAAAAAGTAGTTAGGACTGAAATTTGACAGAATAAAAAAAAAATCAAAAGCACAAAATTCCAAAAGGCACAAAGACATGAAACATGTTTTTATTTCACATGGCCAAACATAAATGTTTTTGGTAACAAAACTGTGATTGTTTGGCTGGTGTGACTTGGTAGTTAGCACCAATGCTCCAATTGGTTGTCAGATGAAAGAGAAAGGCATTTGACTAAACAATAGATTAGCACATTACACAATATTACGTGTTGAGTGGCAGGTGAACTGCACCATGGGTACAACCGATGATGACAAATATTTACAGATTAGAAATAGTTAGCGAAAGCACTGATTTTCTTAAAAAGCTATCGCTCACTGTTGTTTGAACCGGACATTTTATTTTAAGTGTCAAAATAGATGGTGCTATTCCTAAAAACTCATTTTTTGATGTAGAAGGGATATGCTGGCATGTACTACCGATATGCAAATGAATCATCTGACGTCAAGCCATTATATTTTTCATTTTCAGCCAAAATCTTCACAAATCAAATAATGTAATCGATAATTGGATAAAATCAATAATTTGAAATATTTATAGTGCCCTCATTTTTGCAGAAATTTTAATTAAAAAAAAAATAAAATAAAATAATTCAACCAAAATGAAATAAAATTTTGAAAATGGGTTCACACATTCCATTTATTTGTATTGCCTTTTCAAATTTCTGAGAAGTAAAATATGAATTTGTGGTTAAAAAATTAATAAATGGCTACCTCAAACAACAGCATGCTATTAGCATTGGTCACAACCTACAACGTGCAATCGTGCATTTTTTATTTGTATATGTTTTTTTTTTTAAATTTAAGAGGCCATGGCTGCTACATTTTTCTACAAATGGGAGGAAGACATGGCAAGCGCAGGAGGATGCACATTGGTCTCACGGTGTAAGTACATGGTGCATGACACCTCTAATCGTAAGTCGTTGCGTGCATCACACCTTACACCCTGCTTAGTATGAACTCCTTGCGACTACCACATTAATAAAATTATTGTACTTACACATACGATACACATACAGTGCCCATATGTGCTAAGTGCGTCGTCCACAAAGCAAGTGGCTATGGGGAAAAATTGCAAAAGAACATTGTGTCGCTAGTCCGAATTTTGAAAACAGCTCTTTAAAATTCGGACCAGTGAGCCTTTTTTATAAATCAGACTGATGAGCCTAAATTACAATTCGGACTAGCGAGTTGTCGGACATTAATTATACATATAACATCAGTTCTCTGAACTGACAATTTGCAGCCATTTTCAAAATTCGGACTAGCGAGCCTATTTTGAAATTCGGACTAGTGAGCTGTTATTTAAATTCGGACTGTCAAGCTGTTTAAAAAATTCAGACTAGCGAGCTGTTTTTAAAATTTGGACTGACGAGCCTATTTTCATATTCAGACTAGCGAACCTTCGGACTAGCAAGCTTTTTTTTGGACTAGCGAGCCTTTTTCAAGGTTATTTTTTCCCCATTGAATAACATGTTAGGACTATAGGGAGCTGTCGAACTAGCGAGCCTTCGGACTGGCGAGCGGACCCCTCTTTTCTTTTCTTACAGTCCCAGTTCAGCATTCTTTCAGCCTCGGTCTTTTCCTTCAATCCCTCTTCCCCTTTTTTCCTGAGATGTTAGCTTTTTTCACAGTTGTTCTTTGTTTCAAAGTGGAGATCCAAGGGGAGAGATGCTAAATTACTCAAAACATCATTTAAGTGTCTAGGCCCAAAGCATGATCTCCACTTCAGTAACATTTCCACTATCCTACTGTAAAAACATTTATTTTAAGTTACCTTTCTTGTCCTTTACTATGATCACATACTGTGCCAGGTAAATCAGGCCCTGTTCACATAATTAGAAAGCCTTTTTGCTCAATGGAAATGATGGATGATATTTTTAACTAAACGTGGACAGTTCATCATTTAACCAAACAAGAAAAGTTTTTTCAATGCGACAACTGTTCAGAATTAATGGATTTTCCCACCGTAGAAGACTGTGCTAAAAAAGAAGGAAGTAGAAGAACCGAGCAAATGTTTGCTTACTATATGATTACGGGCTCTAATGCAGGAACTTGCTCTAATGTGAATATATGTATGGTTTTAAAGATTGTCAATCCCCACCAAAGAGTTGCTTGAAGTATCCTGGCCTAGAGCACAATGTTCACTTAGTGCCACGTCAAGTATCCACCTATCCAAACATTTATTTTAACTTCTAGTGTTCTTTCAAAAAGTCAGTCATTTTGGAGTCCACTTCTTATAACTTTTCCATTCAAATCACCCAAAAGTGGCTCTTCAACTTTCAAGTGACACTTCATTTTAATAAAAATTCCTTTAAAAAGGAATTGTTCGTGTAATCATGATTTAATCTGTTGACAGAATATGATTTTTCACATTCAATCAATCAAACAGTCTACACTGTACTTGCATGACATGCGAGATTACCAAATGCATACCCCATGAAGGAGTCTTTTCGTACATATGACCACTAGTTATGGGTTCCATAATTTAGAAAGTTATGAAAATGGGAAAAGTCAGCCCTTTTTTTAAGTAAACGACATCATTAAAAATTTGCAAAAGTGTCATAAAAAATGACATAGATGCTCTTTTTGCTGG
>JXSR01S000359.1:165986-178966 GCA_000969725.1 Ophiothrix spiculata
AGGGAGAGTTTGTTGACACAGAGGTAATGAGGCGGAAACTGTGCATTGCAGTGTTTTATATAGGATCGTTTTGGGTGTATTAGGAATTGATATGACAACTCAGAACTCAGGATACGGGGTACCTGAATAAAATGAAAGGGGTCGGCCTAAAACACAAACCAAACCTCCAAAAAGATATCTGCAAGTGGCAATTTACTAAATTGTGAAAGTCTGTATAGTATCATCCATAAATTGAGAGGGGAGATACCCAACTGAGCATCAGCTTTATTTGTATGTTTGTTTGTTTGTGATCAAACAGTAGATATCCCAACTTATGCCGATGATGCCTCACACATAGAGTATTCCTGCAGTTTTGCACTCAACTCAAAGTTGATTTGTGCAGGACTTTTGAACCCGAATACCCCATTTAGAGTCTCATGGCTAAAAAGCCATTACTCTTGGTGCTCACGGCTGTTTGATCCTATAGAAATAGTGCTCATTTTTAACCAAATGCACATTATTAGTGGCGCTATTGATATAATTAAGTTTCCGGATTGGTAGAATCTATGAACCCTAATTTTGACATTTGATACATGGATACGGTGGAGGAGACCAAAAATAAATTTTATTTATACTAAATTCAAAAACTAAATACTTAATTAATTCATTATGCATATAATTAATTTCAAAAAATGAACTGGCCACCTATAATGACATTGCAAAATATGGGTCGAAAATGTGTATTTTGATCCAAAATGACCATTTTTAAAGAAAATACGAGAATTTAAATTATGCAAACAAATTTGACTGTTCCAACGCCTAATTCCAGAAAAAATTAAAAGACTTTCAGGAAATTAATTTCTTGTAAGAGTAGTTTTTTGTCAAAACCTTAATAAATGAGCGCACATATCGAAAAGATTTCAATGAAATATCTCATATAATGACTTAACAATGCACACACACAGTCTGTGAGTTATTGTTCCAGTTCAATGAGTACCTATTTGTTCTGCATGCTTCTTCCTCAACAGTGTAAAAATAGGTCGCATGACTGTTGATTACATCATAACGGCGCCAAATATTGACCGATTACAACACTTTAAAAAGTTTCAAGTAGATTAATATTTTCTTCATGGAATAAAAAGCGGAGCCTGCCAATTTATAGTGTTGGACATATAAAATGAGGGCCTACTTGCACCCCAGGTATAGACCAAAATAGCACAAATCATATACCGCCAATGTTATAATGTAGATTATTTTAGACAGGGACAAGAGTGTTCTAACTTCGTAACGACGACGTTTCTCAACCGAATTGGACAAAATTTCGGGGGAATGGTTCTAAATATATGTTGTGAAGAACTAAAGGCAAAGCTAAGAAAAATAATGCTTATTTTTTTTCTTATGCCATGCGAAAGTCAAAAAAAACCAATTTGCCTATATGTTATATCATTGGGTTATTTTGAGTATAGACAGAAGAGACCACTTTTCCATATGCAAACAGCCGTGTGCTATAGGCAGCCAAGTATCTCCCCTCTATATCTATCATGGTATCAACCTAGAAGCTAATGCTCAAGTCACATAGAAGGAGTGTTTGTCCCTAGCTCTGGTCTAGCTTGCACGTTTACAGCAGACAAAGCCCACACAAGTTTTATGAGTTAACGACAATACACCTCAAAGGGCCTGCTAGCTTGGCCGGGAGTTCGGCCGACTACAGTAACTCTTTCTATATGTGACTTTAACAAAGCCCGTAGCCAGGGGGGTGCGGTGGTGGCGTCGCACCCCCACCCCCCCCAAATTTGACAATGTACAAAAAAAGTCCACAAAAAGTCCCTAAATGTCCACCAAAAGCACCAAAATATGTAGGTATTTTTTAATGAAATACTGCACAAAATGCTTGCAAAAGTGCTAAAAACCTTTTTTTTTTTTTTTTGCTTGTCACTTTATCAAAACCAAAATTAGTTTAGGGTCGACCAAAACAAAAAATTTTCCTTCAAAAGGTCCACTTTCTGAAAATCCGCACCCCCCTTGAAAAAATCCTGGCTACGGGCCTGACTTTAACATAAATGATACTCACATCATCAGAATGAAATGCAAAATTATTCAGGACGAGATGACCATGACTTAAGAAAGTAGCCATTCCAGATGTAGTATTCCTTGAGAATTTTTTCCCCTAAATGAAGCTGTTTGGTGCCATCTACTCCAATCTGCAATTGCAACAGTACAGCAGGGATTATTTAAATCTATACATTTAGTCAAAAGTGCATCTCTAAATTGAATGTGAAGAGGATGCCTAAGTATTTTAAGGATGCAAAATGAAGACAATTAGATATATAATTATGGATGGCAAAAGCTTTTCCAGACAGTGTTTCTTTCAGTTACATGATGCAATTCCAAAGCAAAAATGGGTAAGGCTGTAAATTTTCTGCAGCCTTCAAACTCCTTTAAATCTTCACAATGGGAGCAGAATCCAAAATATTAAGCTTTCATTGAACACTGATCCTCACTAGCCCTACAACTGCAATTTTGTGATATGGGTTAATTAAGCCTAGACATGATTTTAATCATCTTACAGAGTTCCTCCATTAACAAACTATTGCTACATCAGTTCGGCGGAACTCACAATTTGGATACGTATCTGAATTTGGATACCCTATATCAAAATTCTGATACCCATATCTGAATTTGGATTAAAAACAGCTGAAACGGGATATCTGCTGAAATTAATATCCAGCTTCGCCGCGCACCATACCGGTATGTATAAAAGTCAATAACATTATCATCATTTGTCATATGAATTCTAAGACAGTTTTGGCCAAATTATTTTGCCTTCTGTGATAAGGAACTATCAGGACATGTTTCGAAGCTGTCCCGCTGGAATTGCACAGATGGAAATGACATTTCCACAGATACATTTATCATAGATGCAAGAAAGATGTTCTACATGTACTTGCCAGCTTGGGCTATTGATTTGTTTCCTGCGCCACGACAGGCGTATCAGAATTCAGATATCCCTCCATATCCTAAATACAGGTATCTCAATTTTGATACAAAATGTACGTGAGTATCCAAATTCAGATACGTATCCGAATTGTGAGTTCCGCCAAACTGACATGATTCAATGTCATTCAATACCAAGGTGAGCATAATTTCATGTTGTGAGAAAGAAATAATTACTTTATCATGTCATTTAGTCTAATTCTCTATTTTTTAATTTTCTAGAAAATACAGTATCAATCCAAATGATTGCACCCCTACCCCTTCAAATATCTGCCTTTCATGCATTGCTGACCTAAACTGTGCCAAAATTAAGTCAATAGGTGTGGAAGTTGAGACCTAATTATTTGTCAATTCTAATTTGATAAAGAAACAAATCAATCAAAAGTTTTGTAACTTGTTTACTTAAATCTTGAAAAATATAAAAATGAAGTTGATAGGTTGGAATCAAAATAGTTGTTGCTATACAATAATTTGAAAAGGAAGTATTTTGTTTATCAAAATCTGGGACAAATAACGCATTTTTCAACATGCACGTGCAAAAAGTCAATGGGATTTAATAAAAAGTACAAGGGAACTTTCAAAATAAGATTTAGCAGTTGTTTTAAAATGCATTCAAAATTCCATCTAACAAATTACAATCACAATCAGTATCAATTCCAACAAATTAAAGTTATTTGTTTCTTTCAGATCGAAACTAAATTGAAATTTAAGTTGAATCTGATTAATTGGTGATATTGTTTCCACATAAATATTGTTTACGCAGGTGAAAATGTGCTGGACTCTAGCTTGTTGTAAACATCAGTTTAGAAGATGACCTGTGTCCAGGCAGATCTAGACCAATAGTCATCATGGTCGGTGAGATGACAATACCAAAAAGGGCCTAAGATGGATCAAAACTTTGGCTTTTTGCGAATCTTTATAGACCTTCATGTGACATGTCACAGTTTTGACATTGCGGCACTGGTCACCGTCTACATGGAATTGCTTTTTTGTCAATGGGAGGGGAGCATGGCCAAGCGGTTAGAGCATGGGACTTGTAATACAGAGGTTGTGGCTTCGAGCCCCGATAGAAGCACTGCCAGTCTGACCATGTCTCCTTGTTTCCTTGCACAAGAAACTTTATTCTAATTGCTCCGTGGTTCGTAAGTCATGTAAAGCCGTTGGTCCCCTGTGCAAATACTCCTTGCGGAGCTGCATACAGTGTATACCTGGTGAGTCTATATGGCTCAAAATATTGATAAAGAAATAGTAGTGGACTTCATTGTTATCTCCATGCAGCCAGTTACTGTCAATGTCCACCTGCTAGTGCCGCAGAATTTGATGGGAAATAAATTCTGAACTTCCATGCCCTTAAACACCATCATACAACACTTTACCCAACTGAAAAACATATCATCTCAAAAATATGATGCAGGACCCCTCAGGACATTGAACAGTTGTGCACTGGCCATGTTTTGAAGAACAAAAAAGGATGGTCATTTTAAAGCTTCTGGCTCAATATTTAATGGGAACTTTATCTTCTTGATCTTAAGCTTACTGCAGTCAAAGGTCTTCATACAACAGGTTATGTGTGAATTCAAATCTCATCTTATATCTCAAATATGATGTGTTAGCCTTTCGGACAACCATCAAAATATGAGCCACTTGTATAAATGTCTGGGAGCAAAAAGAGGATGCCCACTTTGAGTCAGTAGCTTAAATTCATAATGAGATCTTGATCTGAGCTTTGATGCCCTTAAACATCATCATACAACACTTAGCATCAAAACATATCTTGTGTAAATACAACAGGGAATGGCCGACTGGACAGGTGTCAAGAATTTGGCCACATGAATTTGGCAATTTTCCATTTGGTCAAATATGAGCTAGTCTTTGTTAAAGACCCTCGGTATATGAGGGGAGCGTGCAGCGCTGGTAGTGTTGCCGAGCGGTTAGAGCACGGGTCTCGTAATACAGAGGTTGTCGGTTCGAGCCCCGGGGCGGCGGTTTACGTTTCCTCGGGCAAGAAACTTTACTCAAATTATTGCTCCGTGGTTCGGAAGTCACGTTAAGCTGTTGGTCCCCTGTGCGAATGCTCGCTTCTTGGGGCGCTGCATACAGTGTATACCTGTTAAGTCTAATGTCCACGAACCAACGAGCACCAAATTAAGCGCCGAATGCGCTTACCATCAGCGAAGAATCTGAGGGAGCATAGCGACCTTTATTATCACGATTAGTGGATTGGAGTTCTGTTTGTTTCAGGAGTACAGTTTCTTGTTCTGTAACACAGACTAAATGTGAGCTTGAACCTGAATGTCAAAAATCAAATTCATAAGGTTTTAGGTTTTACGACAGTCTCTTCTATTTCTCTCATTTTTGAAGAAATGCAAAATCATGGAATATTTGTGTTCTTTTTTCAGACTGGAGATCAAAGATAAAGACCCAGTCACACAACACCGTATTGAGCCAAATGTAAACCTAACATACTGAATCCCATTCAAGAGCTCAGAAGTACATGCAGAAGGTCCGCTAGTGCTAAGGTTCGCTACTCCAAAAATGAAATAAGGTTCACCAGTCCGAAAGCATATTTTCCTATACCTGAGAGTTTGCCCCGGGGGGTAACTGATATTTGTTTCCAGGTAACCACCGGAGTTCCGCAAGTTCCGAAGGTGACTCTATGTGAGACTAAAAATTGGCAAAAATGGGTGAAATGATACCCTATCTGAGACCATAAATCCACCATATCTGTTTGAATGGATACCCTATCCGAGACCATACCTGCTTCAATGAATACCCTATCCGAGACCATACGCAGATGTGACGAAATAATTATTACAAGAAATCATCAAAGGTAAAATGTATAACTGTTCAACATTTGAACACTTTTAAGAAGTGTTTCTAGGTATTTGAAGCACTTTTATTGGAAATTTAAGGCACTTTGTCATTAATTCAACCATTCTGTCCTACTTTGATACCCTATCAGAGACATAGAAGCAAAATTTGATAACTCTAGCTATGTGACACTTGCAGAGTATTATGCAATGCTCGATTTTAGGAAAAAAGGTTACTTGCACCTGTGCATGTAGTTTCAAAAAGTGACTTGCACAAAACTTATCTTACATGCACATGGCAAAACAATCAACTGACAAGAATTTATATAATATCATATTGCTGGGGATTCCAAAATGTCAATGAAAGAATTGCAGTCTCCCCAGCTTCCGATACGGTAGCATTGCCTTTTTTCTCCCATATATTAAAGTAAATTATTCTTTCATGGTAAGTAAAAGACAAAAATTCACAAAATGGCTTAAGTTATGGAAGAAAAAATAGATACAGTAGAAACTCATTATAACGAAGTTGCTGGGGACAGACAAATTACTTCTTTATATCCAACATTTCGTTATATCAGGGTTTTTAAAACAATAAAAAACAAAAGAAATTAGTAAAATGGTACAGGAAAATTACTACTTTATAACAGGGCTTTTCTTATATCAGATTTCGTTATAATGAGTTTCTACTGTATTTCAACATTGTTTTGGTGTAAATTATACTCTGCATCAAACGTAGTGACTGCAAAGTCACTTGCACCTGTGCAAGTAGGTAGAAAATCTTACTTGCACCAAGAAAAAAGTACTTGCATATGTGCAAGTGTAAAATCGAGCACTGGTATCATGTCAATTTTGATACCCTATATTGCAAGTCTCGAGACCTGTCTAGGTCTCAACTTTTTGGTAACGTGAGTGGTTATCCGGTCAGAATACCCAGTTACCCCCCACCCCCAGGGAGTTCGCTAGTTCCAATTTTAAAAAGGTCCGCTAATCCAAAGGTTCGCCAATCTGAAAATAAAATAAGGTTCACCAGTCCAAAAATGAAATGAGGTTCGCCAGTCTGAAAATAAAATTAGGGTCATTAGTCCGAAAATGAAAAAAGGTACGCCAGTCCGAAAATAAAATTGGGTTTGCTCATCAACATATCTAATTATTTTTCGGACTAGTTAGCGAACCAGATATTTTATTTACCGACTGACAGACCTTATTTCATTTTGGAACTAGCGAAGCTTGTTTTATTTCCAGACTAGCGACCTTTTTTCATTTTCAGACTGGCAAACATTAGGATTAGTGAACCTTTTTAATTACCGACTAGTGAACCCAGTGGCGTAGCTAGAGGGGGGGCCGGGGGACCGTGCCCCCCCCCCCCCTTACTGACCGTATGTCGGTTGAAAAAATGCCCTTCGGTAAAATTAAGCCGACCGGCCGCAGGCCGGGGGCGATACATGGTCAATCCAATTCTGTCGGTTCGTCTTCATATTGTGGCCCCCCACTTTCGAAAACCTGGCTACGCCACTGAGTGAACCTTATTTCATTTATGCCCGGCATTTATGGTGAATTTCATTTTTGAACTAGCAAACCTTTGGATTAGCAAACCTTCGGACTGGTGAACTTTCAGACTAGCGGACTGTATTCACGTCTTCATACTAAAATTACTGGACTACAACGCCCAAGTTTTAGCTAGTTCAGACGTAACCTAAGGAATTATAATGTGGATAGTTGTAGAGCCTGTGTTCATTGTTTACATTTTGAAACATGGCACTGATGCAAACCTGACTTGTCGGTCTAACTCTTTGAAAAACTATTATAAATTGATACCAGGACACACGGGATAAACACACATCTTTACTTCAAACCTTTAATATCTTGATTCAAATCTTCTTTTATTCGTTAATATTACGGCTCTTAGATTGTTGAAAACTCAGTATGAGTTCCTGGTATCCTATATTAAAACTTCACATCATGTTCAACGAGTGGCAAATGCATTAATTACCACCAAAATCATAACAAACTTAGCTTCCTTCAATTGAGGGGGTACATCACAGTCAACGGTAACTGCGCACTAACAATAGTAACACAGAAAAGAAGGTCCTATAGATCAGACTACTCTTTCAGGTTTTTTTTTAATTTCATGATGATGATGATGAAAGCTTACAGGGCTAACTCAGTCATGAAATTGTGACTCGAAAACTTTTGTGACCCATCAACTTCATCATGCATAACTCACCTGTCTGTTTGTTCTACATTTCCGAATTTGAAGGTTGTACAGGAATTTTACATTTTCTAGCATTCT
Organism: Ophiothrix spiculata; assembly: GCA_000969725.1. Taxonomy (NCBI): domain Eukaryota; kingdom Metazoa; phylum Echinodermata; class Ophiuroidea; order Amphilepidida; family Ophiotrichidae; genus Ophiothrix; species Ophiothrix spiculata. The sequence continues at coordinate 174,060 of JXSR01S000359.1, forward strand.
ATTTGTCGATAATTTCATTCTGAGTTTCATACGGAATTATTTCTCTAAAATTCGACTCTAAATGATAACCCGATATGATCGATGATGACCAGGACACGATACTAACTTCATTTTTCTAATGGTACTTCCGGTATTCTCTTCATCATTAGGAGAAATTTTCAGTATTTCTAGATGCAAAAAAAAAAATATTTTCGACCTTCAACATTGTCAATATCAGCATGATCAGACTGGATTCAAGGCTAAGCACAAACAACGCAATGCTATTGGTTAAAAGTTTCCACAGTTCCTAGTCTTGTTTACAATACTTGTGCGGACGCCTTTTGATAGTTCGAGATTAGATCTCACATTTCCCCGGGGGCACTAAAGTATTTAATGCTGCAGGCATAGGCCCTATATAGCGTGACCACAGTTTTTCAAAACACCCCCTAAAGGTTGATTTTTTCTGTCGGATTTGCCTGCATGTCCAAGTTTAATTTGAGTCCAATTTTAGAACCCCTATAATAGGCCTACATTTTATTGTTTATTTTTGAAAAGAGTCTTAGCTTACACTAGTAAAGCGAATATGGGCAAACAAGTTATTTTGGCCTATTGACTATTTAAAAAAATGAAAATTCGGTTCAAAACACCAATTAATATGTGCAATTCATGATTCTGATGTGACAAAAACCTCACATCTTTTCTAGCTAATGCATGTTAAAAGAAGAGTAGGCCTATAAGTGTATGCTGAAAATTTCACTTGATTCTTGGGCAATTCTTGATCCACTTTTCATCCTCAAGGTCACCTCTAAATTGAGGGGTTTTTTAGCTTAAGAATCTTTGACTGGTGTATGCTGTGTTCAAATACTGTCACAGTAAATATAACACAGTATAATGAGGATTTTTAAAATGCTAAAAAGTTTGTAACTTAAAAACGAATGATCGGAATCAAGTGAAGTTTTCAGCATATTCTTCTTTTTGCACCAAAAATGCACCAGGTGTGACTATAGATGACATGATAGATATAGGCCTAATTATAGTCCAAAATTGGAAACCCATCATGCAGAATCAACAAAGATAAAGTTTTTAGAAATCACTTTACTGCAGCCTCACTTTATCAACCTTTGTTTAAATACACGAGACTTCATGGAACGGGATGAATCCAGAGTTAGTTCAGGTGTTGGATCTGTATTTTCTTTTGTGTAAATCGTGACTTAAATATCGTTTAAGATGTTTGTTTGGATGCTTGTAAAGCGAATTTAAGGGGCTTATTTTGCAATGAAGACGTGTGTTGGCATGTGGGGTAGAGATCTCAGCTGTCTTGAGGTCGGACAGAGAGATAATCCTAACATAACTGATGAGATGTGCCTCAAACCAGTCACGTGATTGCCAATATTACCTCAAATCCTCATGATTAGAAATACCATCACCCGACCCACATGAAACACACTGTAATATTGTAAATTTTACCGTAGGCCCGGGGGTACTTTTGTGCCGTCAAGACCCCCTTTTCAAGCCTCCTCTTCCGCTCCTATTTTCAAAAATGGGCCTAGGCCTACTTCAGTTTCGAAGACCCCATTTTCAAAGAAAATGACTCAAAAGTGTGTTTTATTATGTTTTCAACCTAATTTTGAGCGATTTTCAGCTCAAATAGTTGTATCATGGGATAAAAGCAGTGATGGACATCAATGGAAGGGAAACAAATTAGTTGCATAGACCCGATCAAAACACTAGAAAATGTATGCAGGTGGTGCACAAAAACACATCTTTTTTATTTAGCCTAATATTATTGCGATTTTGGCTTGGGCCTATATAGAAAAATGTAAAAAAAGGTATATATTGTGCATAAAATAAAGTTTTAAAAAAATATAAAAAAAACTGTGCACGGACCGGGAATCGAACCCGGGCCTCCCGCGTGGCAGGCGAGAATTCTACCACTGAACCATCCGTGCTTTCATAAATAATCATGATAATATCACGGTAATATTTATACAATTATAAAATACAAGCTTCTTCTTTTTTTAAGTTGAATAAAATAGAATAACTTTTTTTTTATTTATTCATTTATTTTTTGCATTTTTTGCATTTTTTCTTGATTCTACAGACCCTATAGTCCTCAAATGTTGCTATTTAGTTTACGTGGCACCACATGCACATTTATATAGGCCTATGGTAGAAAATTGATCCGGGCAAAGGTTACTATTATCTTCCCATGCAAGTTGTAACAGCAGGTGAAAGTGACACTATGACTGCAAGATAAGTATGCATACACATGTTCATTTATAATGCACAGTTTTTCAAATGAAATGCATAAATAAACCCTTTTTATACGATACAGGGACATGAAATGAGGGAAAAAACTGTCATGTATAATAGGCCGACTTACTTGGGGTCATTTTACCCCATATTTCTCAGAGTGTATCTATGTAGAAATCTTCGACTTTGTGTCTTTAGGCCTATGCAATGTATTTTATGAGATCAAAGACAATGAAGGTCCATTAATATTTATCCGAAATAAAATAGATGTTCTCAGATAGATTGGTAATTATTATTTCAAACCTGAAATAAAAATTACACAACGCGGTTTGAAAAGAAATAGTTATACAATTATAACTATATTTTTTTTTCAAACCGCATTGTGTCAATATAATAAATATTGAAATAAAATCAATTTCTCATAATAAACTTGGTATAGGGCTACTTCAAGACCAGTCGATACATAGTTGACACTTTCACAGATCATTATCATGATTATTGACACTTTGAAGGATCGCCGATATAGATTGAAAATAAAATTGACACTTCTGGTCTTATTTTAAGTACCCCTATGAAAAAGAAACCTTGTTTATTCTCATAATTAAAGGATGCGCAAACACGTGCAGAAACAATGGATTTGTCATTAAAACTTCAAGGACTCAAAGCTGTTGCAAGAGAAGGTCCCAATCAAAGATTTCAGGTGTGAAAATGTTATTAGAAGGTGTGAAAAGCTTGACAAATTATGACGTGTGACACTGGGCGGCACTTTTACTTGCCTAAATTTTATTACTATTTATGTTTTATTGTTTTAGGCAATATTTTTATCGTTGCAAAAAATTACCACATAACACCTGCATCTATATAATTTTGATCTTGAAGAAATGTGCACCCTGCCATAAGGTTTATAACATGTTATGAATGAAATGAGCTCCATATCATCATTTTCAATTTCGTTTCAAACTGTAATCATCAGTCCCCCCCCCGGGGGGGGGGGGGTACTCAAATATAATGTTGCAGGCATAGCGTGACCAAGAAAAAAGGTGAATTGTTTTTCTGAGGACAAAAGGAAAATCAGTTGACAGTTGAGAATCCTGCTGTGTCGATCTTGCAGACAATTCTTTGGGCTCATGATCCATCTCGAGAAAGTTTATCTCAGCAAGGACTAATTGAACATGGATAGATGATTTGAATCAACGACTTCTTCAAGATGATAATTACTTACCTATCTGGAAATGAAGAATAAAGTTTTAGTCAAGTTCAGATGCAGCAATGATGCAGATTAGATGTGCATCAAGCAGGTCTGATGTGCTTTGAATTTTAGACAGTGTAATGTTCAGGTCTAGACCATGTAGACTGAATTATTTTTTTTCAAACCGCATTGTGTCAATATAATAAATATTGAAATAAAATCAATTTCTCATAATAAACTTGGTATAGGGCTACTTCAAGACCAGTCGATACATAGTTGACACTTTCACAGATCATTATCATGATTATTGACACTTTGAAGGATCGCCGATATAGATTGAAAATAAAATTGACACTTCTGGTCTTATTTTAAGTACCCCTATGAAAAAGAAACCTTGTTTATTCTCATAATTAAAGGATGCGCAAACACGTGCAGAAACAATGGATTTGTCATTAAAACTTCAAGGACTCAAAGCTGTTGCAAGAGAAGGTCCCAATCAAAGATTTCAGGTGTGAAAATGTTATTAGAAGGTGTGAAAAGCTTGACAAATTATGACGTGTGACACTGGGCGGCACTTTTACTTGCCTAAATTTTATTACTATTTATGTTTTATTGTTTTAGGCAATATTTTTATCGTTGCAAAAAATTACCACATAACACCTGCATCTATATAATTTTGATCTTGAAGAAATGTGCACCCTGCCATAAGGTTTATAACATGTTATGAATGAAATGAGCTCCATATCATCATTTTCAATTTCGTTTCAAACTGTAATCATCAGTCCCCCTCCCCGAGGGGGGGGGGGTACTCAAATATAATGTTGCAGGCATAGCGTGACCAAGAAAAAAGGTGAATTGTTTTTCTGAGGACAAAAGGAAAATCAGTTGACAGTTGAGAATCCTGCTGTGTCGATCTTGCAGACAATTCTTTGGGCTCATGATCCATCTCGAGAAAGTTTATCTCAGCAAGGACTAATTGAACATGGATAGATGATTTGAATCAACGACTTCTTCAAGATGATAATTACTTACCTATCTGGAAATGAAGAATAAAGTTTTAGTCAAGTTCAGATGCAGCAATGATGCAGATTAGATGTGCATCAAGCAGGTCTGATGTGCTTTGAATTTTAGACAGTGTAATGTTCAGGTCTAGACCATGTAGACTGGCTTTGTCGTAAGAAAATGTACTGGTCGCAATATTTGAAGTTCTCAGATGAGTCAAACCAATTATAGCCCAACTAATTAACAATATGTGCAATTATCTCGTCTCGCACGTTTCTTTAATTAAACACAGGTGTGAAAGTCGGAAAGGACCCCTATCATTCAATTTATAATCCGATCGCAATTACAAATCCCTATCGACTTTGCAGAATTTACGACCCGACACGCGCACACGTGCTGGGAAGCTTGCTTCCTCTTGGAAATACTAGCTCTTGCTCAGAGCTGTCCACTACCCTCTGCAGAGAATCAAAAGTGTGCTGAAAAG
>JXSR01S000360.1:15094-28055 GCA_000969725.1 Ophiothrix spiculata
TTCTATCAAAAATAAAGACATTTGTCATGATTTTAATGATTTCTTGAAACGGCTCCACCTTATTTGATATACCTATTCGTGACTTAGGTCCAAAACATAATGTACATAATGCATTCCGCTGTTGTGTCTGCAGCAAGAATGAGCAACTTCTACCTGATGATTACTCATGAAGGGAAGTTAAACCTGTGTAAAACTTTACACAACTTGTGTAATTTTCTTACACAATGGTTGAGTGATCCCTACAGTATTTTCATCAAAAAAATTGTAAAATTTAAGAAAATTTGTGAAAATGGTGTGGCACAGCCCTTAATTCAGTTTTTGAGCTTAACCCTTGAGGGCGCTCATCTTAAAATAATGTTAGGAGTGTTACAGCCCGGGGATTACAGGGTTGTGTAAACTTTTACAAAGTTCTTAAATGGTTTCTTAATCAACGATGATTCTTCTGGACCAGTAATGAAATGTCTATATATCTTTAACATTTTATGCAGAATAAAAGGAAGACTAAACAGATCAGAAGAAATACCCGTGTGCCAACGCCACGCTGCTGAGTTAGTTTCTTAAGCATTTTGTTTTGTGAACTTAAGGCCGAACCATCCCTAGTTTAGCACAGACGGCGATGGCCATGCCTTTCCACCGTCCATAATTGATTGAGATACCTCCGCGGTATCGCTCGTGTATTTTTCATAGTGTTAAAATAGTGCATCAAATAAACTTCAAATTACTTTGCTACTAATGGGGTTCACGCGTGAACCAAAGCGGTTTTGGAATAATACAGTAAAGTGTATTACTATAGGAGCACTTTTGTTATTATTTGAATAAATGTAAAAATATGATTTTTGTAATATTTTCAATATTAATGCGACAATAGAAAGACACGTAAAATGTATCCTAAATCTGCGTTTTAGAAATCCCTAGTCCCTAAATTTAGTCGCTTCTACTGAATCGCGGCCGCCCCCGCCTGGTTTAGCATTTTGTTTAGTGAACTTAAGGCCGAACCATCCCTAGTAAAAATCGAGTACAAAAATAGTACATCATTGCTTAAGTGCACATTTGGAACATCATTTAAGTACAATTTGAGTACATTTATAGTACACAAATTTGTACTATATTTTTACTAAAACTGTAGTATAATTGTGTTCCAAATGTGCATCTCAGGAATGTTGTATTAGAATTGTACTCGATTTTTTCCAGGGGTAGTCGGCCTCCAAACAAAATTTTCGTTACCAAACATTTGGTCGTGACGTCACCAAATATTTGCCATCGAATTTAAAGTATGAACGGGTAACAAACATTTGCCAATGTATATGGCAATTCAGTAACATGTGCAATCTAGCGCGAAATTTTATTTGGTCTCAACTCGGTGTTGAGGTTATTTTGTTTGGAGTCACTCGTCATTTTGACGTCACGACCAAATGTTTGGAGGCCGACTATGAAGATTTATTCTTCGAAGGTACAAAAACACAACGCTTGAGGACAAAATTGACAACGAGTTTTTTGTTACGATTGTTGGTAGTATAGATTAGAATCCAGATCAGTGATGATATAATTTGTGACAACGTTTTCTGTTAAAATTATTTATAAATCCAACTTATTATAATTTTGGAGCCGAGTAAACGAGTAAAAAGTGCAATGCATAACAGAAAATCAAAATATGTACGTTGTATCTAAATTTTGGATTATAACTTGTTCTTAATTGTAGCCCTATTAAATATGAGCACAAATTGTAAAAAGAAAAATGCATTTTTGCAAAACAGTCATCATATTGCGGACTGGTTGTCCTCCTATCCTATCTTATACAAAGCTTAGAAAAATGCTTTTTGTATTAGATAATAGTTACTGTATCAAATCCTACACCGTAGCTTTAACATACTGTTTAAAAAATAATTCAAAAGCTGTTTTGGTTGTGACACATATTTTCATCATTAAATCAGCCTGAGGGCTTTTATAATCGGTTAAAATCAGAGAGTTAATATTCAATGGAAGAGCCACATGATTTCATTATGTTGACACTTTTAATATCAAAGTTACTCTAACTTAAGAGTACGAGCCTTTTGAAAAGATGAGACAGTGCCAGCATTTGCTTGTTCGCACATGGCATGTATCAAAATATTTGGCATATAATTAGCTTATCTATTATGATTTTACTTGAGCATATTTCTCTTTCAGGATGTAAAATAATACCAAATTTGAAAAATTTCGAGCTTGTTGTCTTACATTGAAATGATATTTCTAACGATTTACAAAAACATGTAGGAATATTGCCGCTCACTTTTAATTTGATAGCTGTTATTGTTTAATGTTTTGTTCATTAAACGGATTGCTTTTTCTTTTCAAAATTATCAACATCTTTCTCATCACTTGAATGTTGCTATATGATAAAGAAGATGTTTCATGTATGCCTTGATAAAAGACATTTCTTATTATTACATTACTCGATGTGCTAGTAATCATGTTAACCCAAACACAAAATGTAGTGTAACATAAAAGTGAATAATTAGATGATACTTTGATTGTAATACAATTGAATTACATTTTGCTGAAAGAAGGAAATGAAAAGTCCGATTTGTAAAAGGAAATGAAAAAGTCCGATTTGTAAAAGAAAATTGTTCAAACCTTGTTCGTGGTATTTTCAAGTCCCCAGCACTCGCACTTTAACCTACAAAGACGAACATGGAGCAAAATACCAGTTCTTACGATAATTACCAAGATAATGGACTTGTACCGCAATTTGAAGTTCCAGAGTGTCCTGATAATGGGATATTACTCATTGCTAAATATTATCCAGATGAGGTGATAGAATTTTTCCTATACTCAAGGGCTGAGAAAGTGATATTAACCAAGATATATCCTTTCATTGTAACGTTTGGATTTTTCGCAAATGCCTTTTTTCTGTTCACACTGGTTCGTGTTAAACAAATGCGTACGAACACCAACATTTACCTAGCTAATTTAGCTTTGGCTGATTTATTTTTTGTAGTCATTACGGCGGTGTATTATTTCACTAATTACTTGTGGTCACCATATATCGAAAGGGGAGTACCATGGTCCAGCGTTTCGGGATGTGTTGCGATATCTTCAGCAGTATATCTGCCGTATTTTGCCTCCATAGGGCTTGTGACGCTGGTTAGTCTTGAGCGATTCCTGGCTATCTGCTACCCATTGAAACACCGCATGGTTAATACCAAAGCACGCACAATTAAGTTGATTGTGACGACATGGCTGGCAGCCTTTATTTTGAGCGGTGTTATTGCGCCTACTTTTGCGGTACATCAGGTATTGTGTATCGTCTGGCCCGATCATTGGAGCAGTCGTCTGCCCAGCGTCATTAATTATTGTAACGCTGTGCTATGGCAATTCTACGACATTTCAGCTGTTTTGCAATTTACTCCTTTCGTTTTGGCGCTTATAATTAACACCATTTTATATGGTATTATCATCTATCGTCTTGGTCAACGAGAGTTAATTCGCGAAGGCGGTGATACATCTGGACTCAAGAGTCAAGCAAATAAGGTTCGCAATGCGGTAGCGCGAATGTTGGTCATCAACGGCATCGTTTATTTTGTTTGTTTAACACCGCTCCAGTTCTACAACGTGTATTACTTCACTGTCCGTAATTGTCCAGAGTGTGAAGTTCTCCCATCTGCATATGCGTTTATAATCGGTTGGATTGGAAGAGTTTTATCCGTGCTGAATTCCGCTATTAATCCGCTGGTATACGGTGCGGCTAACAAACGCTATCGGCAAGCGTTTTTCACGGCCATCGGGTGTTTTCACCGAATAGATAATCCAAAGCCATCAGATAACACAATTGCAACAAGTGTTGCAAGCACCCGGATGTAGACACAAATGAGCAATATAGAACCGATTCAATTCATCTGGATTCAATGTATAAATGGATTGAGCACTCCTACTCAAAGAGAACTATTATAGTACTTAAGTATGTTTTTGGATTAAGCAATCTTTTAAGAAGAGTGGTGTCAGTGACCAATCTTTAAAAGAGTGGCAAATTTCACACCATTATGGGTCCACTACACTAAATAATCTGGCGCCGCTATCCGGTGTTTCTAAAATGGGAAAAATTGACTGCCCTTCTAAAATGAGGACCTCAAAAAGTGTAGAAGGACAATTTGTTTGGTGTATATTTTGATCTAATCATGGATTTAGGTTTATTTAAAGTTGTTCTGATGCCATATTTTATCTCCAGAGTATTTTGGTAAACTTTTAAGGCTATTCCCAAAAAATGCATGAGATTTGGGAAATACGAAACGTGGCTCTCGGTGATGGGGCGGTATTACATTCAACGCACATTATCTCGAAAAATGTGCCTTGATCATGTTGATGGTATATATTTTTCATCAATTTTTGTTAAAAGAGTTCATAATCAATTAAGAAAAACCAGTGTTGAAGAAACCAGTTGCTTTATTAATGAGTTCTCGGTGTTTTTTGGAAGCCATTTTGTACAGTAAGTCAATGGGGAGCTATTTCGACACCAACACAAACATTTATTATTAACGCCTAAAAACTGCATGCTCACATTTTAACATATCTATCTGATTAACGCACGTGACTTTAGAGTTGGATCTATAGTTCATTGCACAGTTCATTTAGTATACTTTGCTTTTTACCCCATATCTCTAGGATAAACTGTTTTTGAGAAATCAGGTTCACCGTGATGACATATCGCTTAATTTCACTATTAAGATATTGGCAATTTAGTCTAGAAACACTATTTTCCAATTTTAATATATTTTTAGAAAAACTGTTTCAATTTAATTTAGCTCAAATTTTGGTAAAACTAAAAGCAGTAGAAACTTAAGGTAATGTTAATATGCAAAAATATTTTTTAGCCCTCCAACCCCATCTTGCCTTTAAGGCCGAACTACATGTAGGCCTATAGTCTTAAACGAGCTATTAAAGACATTAGCCACGATCACCAAAATAAAGCTAAACTTTCCTCAACATCTACTGATTTTATTGCATTTTTTAGAAAGTACTTCCAACTACTAACTAATATCCATAACCATTCTTGTTGAACTTGAACATTTATAGTAAAACAGACAATTGTTTGTGCTTTTAATTTCTCATTCTCCGGAGAATGAGAAATTCAGTCACAGTGTTTCTAGTAATAAATTACTAAATTCTTAAAAGTTAAACTTCTTTGTTACTAACAAAATATTTAAGTGAACAGATCATGTTATTACGTGTTTTTATACCTTCCTAAAGAATAATGTTCACTTTTAAATCAACAGCAGTTGCAATCTCGAACTTTAGGAAAATAGAAACACTATTGATAGAACCCTAAGAAAAGAATTTGGCTGAAAACTGTCTTTTTAGAGCAAGTGATATGATTTTGTTTGTTTGTTTGTTTTCTATTAAAGTATCTATTTCATTTTGAAAATAAGTTTCCACAATTTTTCATACCCAAGTGAATCATGGATAATGCCTTTAAATGTTTCATGCCTCATGTCTTCGTTGTTAGCCGGGCCAAAAGAACTCTGTCTCAGGTTCCTTAGGTCCAAAACCCTAAGTGCTACGCATTTTGTTTTTTTGTTTTAGTCAAAAAGTCTATGCGCACGCGGAAATCTTTATTACGTTTTTAGGTCATTATTTTTTTTTTCGGCCGCTTCGCGGCCGAATTTTTCCCTTTTTTTTCTCTAGATGTAAGAAAAAAATAAAGGAAATGCGGTAAAATTCGAATTTTTAACCTAATGTACGCGTGAAGCTGAGACAGAGTTCTTTTTTTCTTTGGCCTTACCATAGTTACATTCATCCCTATGCATTTTCTAATCAATAACACTGAGGCTTAAGCTCAATTCATAGTCGGCCTCCAAACAAAATTTTTCCTACCAAACATTTGGTCGTGACGTAAAAATGACGATTGACCCCAAACAAAATAACTTCAACACCGAGTTGAGACCAAACAAAATTTCGCGCTAGATTGCACACGTTATTTAATTGCCACATACATTGGACCAAATGTTTGCTACCCGTTCATAGTTAAAGTTCGATGGCAAATATTTGGTGACGTCACGACCAAATGTTTTGTAGGAAAAATTTTGTTTGAAGGCCGAGTATGAATTGAGCTTTAGTGATGTAAACCATTAAATGTTTGGCATTACATATATATACAAAAAATGTGGAACATTGATTTTTCATCACCAAGCCTCCCTTAGGCCTAAAAAAAAAATATGTTTGGTTGTACTCGACCGACCGACCAAAAATTTGAAGCCGACCCTGATCATTTTTTTTTAAATATGCAACTGAAAAAACCCCAAAACTCTAAAACGGCAGTCAAGTTCTGAATAAGATCCCAAATAGCATATCTGGCCGGCGTAAAATCATCGTAACGGCGACGTCAGGCTTTAATACATACATCGTACAAACAGCATGTGAACTTAGACGGCAGAACGTGACTGTTTGGCATATTTTGACAAAAGAATCCCAGTATACTTGTTGTACGATGTTTTAAGGCGACGAAAGAATAAAAATATTTTTTTTGAAATATATGTTTAATTTCATACAAAATATTCATTGATACACCTAAATATATATTCTTAAATTCTGTCAATATTTAACAAAAACAAAATCGTTTTATTTCAAAACTTACATTTTTAACTCGGTGATGTTTTGCACCACGAACACGTTCTGCACGGGAATCTGTTCCGTTACTACTCTAGCAGTCATGGGTCCCTTTCGAGTAGGTATGAGGTATGCTCTCCCTGTTGAGCTAAAACAAGGGCCAAATATTCTTGTTTCCGCTCGTGAGACATTCAAACAGTCATCAATACTCAATGAAGTTTATTTAAGCTTGAAACCTGAATCAAATGCCACCATTCTCAAGACGGAGGATTCAGAACGGAAGACGGGTCCATGTCAAGTGGAACCCATGGTCATGCTTTGCTTCTTACGTTTCCACAAGGCCGTAGGCCCTATTGTTAAACAAAAAAATATTTAAAAAAAAAAAAAACCTTCCGACCGACCGACCCTATCGTTTTTGACCATTACTAGTACAACCAAACATTTTTTTGGCCTTATTATTATAATTATTGCAATTATATATTAGATTATAAGATAACAAATACTTGTTACACGAAATATTTAGGAGCTCATAAAAACAATGTCTTGGCCTTAAACAGATTCAGACCACAAAATCCTTTCCCAATCAATTGAATACCAGAATGTAAGACTGACCCAAGTCCACTTTTTTCAAAAATGAGTTATACACAGGGGAGACTTTCTTATAACTAGGGCTACCTTGTGCGTGAAGGACTGAAATGAAGCCGTACAGCAGGTGCCCCGTCCTTTATGTATTCAAAAGTCCCGGGGGGGGGGGGGTTCTTAAAAAAAATGTTCGGGGATGCTCAAAGTAGACTTCAGAATTTTGACCATCTCTATACCTCAAAAAGCGTAATTTTGACACCCATCTCTATACCATTTTTTCTAGAAAAAGCACCCAATTTAGGGCAAATTGGGTGCTTTCTTTGCAAAATTTTCCGAAATACACCCAATTTTGAAAATTGGGCGCATTGGGTCTGTGACGAAAACCCATCCATCCATATACCAAAATTACGAAAATGCACCCCAAAACCTTTGAGCACCCCCGTATACCATTTGTCAGTAAGAACCCCCCCCCCCCCGGGCAAAAGTTGTCAAAATCCATGGACTTGGGTCAGTGTTGCATACATATGTTGTTTAATTGAATACGGTATGTCATAAGTAGTCAAAACAATGTTCTCGGACAAATTTCCTCTTGAACGAGGAAGATAATTGGTGTTAGGTGCATGCAGGTTCTGTCTATATTGCTTAGAAAACATGCAAAAATTGAAAATCGGTACTAGTTTAATTTCAAAATGGCGGTCGAAAACTTATTTAAGGTAAAGATCCGCATCAAGTACGTGAAGATGCTGTTTTTCCGACTGATTTTTTCGATGAAATTTGACTCAGAGAAGCAAAGCATAAGCACTGATGCATTACTGCACAAAATATTAGGTCTAGATGGATTTCAACCACTCTTTACATAAAATCGAATCCATAAAGTACATATAAATGCAAGAATGTCCCAAGTCCACTGTCTAAATGACCCTCTGAATAGCATTGCAAGCACAAATACTATTTAAAAAAAATTATGTTTCATATAGCAATTGGATTCATAAACCTACCCTGCGAACTGAATTGGCTAACTTAAACATCAGATATTTACTGTGATTTTTTTTTCGCTTCTCTTAAAACTATTCCAATGTACTTGGGTCACTTTTGTATTCCAATATTCAGGTATGTGACTATCTATCACAAACTTCTAGTAAAGTCGACATTTTTCGTTTTTGAGTTACAAAATACACACGAAAGTTCATATTCTGATGAAATTGTAGTTTTTACAGATTTGAAATATGTATGCCTTTCTTAAACTCAAAACAAGATGTAGTCGATTAGAAATGTGGACAATATGAAAATATTAATGTACGTTTTCTTGGTTTTAGGTATTTAAACATTAACCCATGTCTTGCTTTGAAGAATTGTAACTTTTTCTGGGTGTTGTACTTGCATAACTTCACCAAGGGCAAACTTTACTGGAGGTTTGCGGTGGATGTACTGTACAAAATTATCAAACCTCTTATATAGATATTTATAATCTTACAATATGTACAAAAGGGTTTTCAACATGCAACTTTTTCTTGTCTAAAACTGCAACCATACGTTTTCCTAAAACTATACAACGTGTTTTTATAATCCAAAGTACATCAAATACTCAAGCTTTGACATTTTTTCTTTCTTTTTTTCATATTCTAACCATTTCTTTTTCTAGATTTTTGTCTGATCTAAATTGTTATTTATTTGTATCTCTTTTGTAAAGGAATTTTCATGCGCATGTGCAGACCCTTCCCTCTTTTGTTTTCGATAATTTGAAATGATGTCTGCAATCGTGTACAAATATGGATTGATCGCTGAGTTTACAGGAAGCACACAAGTAACCAACCACGCATAGGTATGAGGTGGTAATGTAATAGCTCGACTTTGTACAAGAATTCCTAATATGATGATAGGAAACCAACAAAAGAAATCAGTAGCCACAATCGCTGTGACTTTCAAGGTCAGACGTATCTCATCCTGCATGAAGCTCCCTCCCGAGTTACGAAATGATATCTTAATTGTTCTGACAATTTCTATATAACAACCAAGAATCAACAGAAAGCACAGACAGTTCAGACCAAGAAAAAGCGCCGTAGAGTAATATAGCCCTGGTTCCAATCCCTCTAATTCTGTGTATGATGAAGCCAACCAAAACGAAGTTCGTTCCCAACGAACTGGAGGAAAGTGATGTCTGTTAAATGTCTCTAAAAGGGATAAGGGAAGGCCAATGCAGACTTGAGAGTTGTCATAAAATTTGAAATTTCTTCCTGCTAACACAGATGGAACTGTACTTAATATCATAGCCAAAATCCAAGACACAAAGGCAGTAATAGAAATGTTTCTGACACGATTTTTCCGTTCTGCCTCAGGAAATTTGATGCATATAAATCTTTCAATGCTGATCAACATTACAAAAAACACCGAAGCCTCACTTGATAATATAGCCAATGTACTCGCAATTCTGCAAGTAACCCCAGATCTCCATGTGTCTGAGCGCATGAGGAAATCGTCCCCAAAGTGCACATCTGCAGATCCGATGATTATCATGTAGAATCCCATTAGAAAGTCAGACATAGCCAGATTGCGAAGTAAAATATTTTGCACTGTCAACCTATCAGAATGCCATTGCTTCCATATCAGAACAAAGAGATTTCCTATGAAAGCATTTAATCCGATAAGCCACATCACACCAACCAACATTCTATCTTTCAGAAGTCTATCACAAGTTAGATACGGGGATCTGTCATTCTCTGCAATGCATTCCACATCTTTAGGTACAAGACACTCACAAATTTCATGTTGACTAACCAAAAGCTTTGTTTTATTAGTAAGACTTGAGAAAGAACTACTATCAACATTTTTCAAAGGATTATGCGCCAGACCAAATATCGATAATTGAGGTAAAACTCGAGTTTGAGGAATATCATTCAGATGATTGGCAGATAGGTCCAAAAATGTCAAATTTGTAAGGTTATGGAATATACCCAACTCAAATGTACTGAATTCATTTTCGTTTAATCGCAGTAATTTCAGATTAGGAAGATTGTCAAAAATTCCCATGGGCAGTGTTTCAAATTGGTTATGGTGTAAGAAAAGGTGTTCCAAGTTGTACAAGTCCTGAAAGATATCAAGAGGAAGGGAAGTCAACTGATTTCCACGAAGTTCAATTTCACGTAAAGTTTCTCCAAGACCTTGAAATAAGTCATGTGGTATTTCCTTTAAGGAGTTATTTGTTAATCGTAAATACTCCAAGCTATCTAAGCCTCTGAATATCCTACTATCTAATGCTGAGATCAAATTACTTTGAATATTCAGTCGGATTAAACTTTCCAAACTATGAAACAAGTTGTATGGTAGTTCAGTGATGAAATTGTTGTTAATGTTTATAAACGTTAGATTGTATAGATCTTTAAATGTTCTGCTTTCAAGTTGTGTTATTTCATTACCAGACATGGTCAATACGTTTAGATCATACAATTCCCATAGCAAATCAACTGGAATGCCTGTTAGATTGTTTTTATGAAGGAACAATTTTTTCAGTTGATATAAACCTCGGAAAGTATCGTTTTCTAAGGTTTCCAAAGCATTCCCATTCAGATATATCTCGCTTAGGTTGGCATTGTTACTGAAAAGATGTTCAGGTACGTATGATATCATGTTTTGTTTCAACGACAAAATTGATAAATTGGTCATTCCTTGAAAGACATCTGCATCTAAAGTCTCCAATTTATTGGCTCCAAGAGACAGCGATTGGAGATTGTTCAAATTTTGAAACAGTTCAAAAGATATTTCACTAATGTTGTTCTTCTGAAGGTTCAAAATATTCAATTCTTCTAATCCTCTAAAAATAACGCTATCTAAATTAGATATTTTGTTATTTTCAAAATTAAGTTCAGTTAACTTGTTTAGTCCTACAAATAAGTCGACTGGTAATGATGTAAGCATGTTGTTATCAAGACTAAGGATTGTCAAGTTAATCAGATTTTGAATCAAGTTTCTGTTTACAGAAGCGATATTATTGCCTCCGAGTCTAAGTATGTGCAGACTTGTTAACTGGTCGAATGTGTCGTCTTCTAAAGTGCTTATGTTGTTTTTTGAGAGATCCAACTCTTTCAAATTTAAGCCTTTGAAAAAGTCCGAATTTATAAAATCAACTGAATTCTTATCTACTAGCAACACTTCTAGGTTAACTAAATTCCTTACTAGATCATTGGGTAATATGTCTAGCTTGTTATTTGATAGAGATAAATGCATCAAATTAGACAATTTGGTAAACAAATCATCGTTTACTACCTCAAGTTCAGTACCGTTAAGCAACAATATTTTCAGATTTTCTAATCTGTCAAACACCCCCGATTGAAATGACTTCAAAGAATTATTGAAGAGATAAAGGCCTTGTATGTTATACAAATTATTAAATGCATTGACACTTATGTTGGTGATGTTGTTGGATGAAAGATCAAGTTCAACAATTCCATTCGGGTAAACAAGTAATGAAACATCATCCATGTCATCAGATAGATCTGAACAGGAAGTGGTGACTTCATTTCTATTAATAGAAACGCTACAATTGATTGGTTGTAAATCAAACCTGCAAAACCCAGTGGTATTCAAAATACCCCCTAATCCAACATCACATATTCGTTGCTCATTATAAGCTATGAGATTACATACCTCATCTTTACCAGGGGCAATATGTTGGACAAAACTAGGACACAAATTATCACCTTGTGATCTTTGTTCTTCTGTTATAAGAATCCGTTCATTGCTTTGCGTGTTTAGTTGGATGTTTTCATGGCTGAATGTAGAAGAGCAAGATCCGGAAGTTGCAGTTATTACGATGTATCGGTAAGGACAGTATAGAACATGTCCCAATTTGTCAACGTACATAAAGTCATCATCCGTAAATGAACTTTGTACTTGGATGCGAATGGAGTGATCAGTTTGCGCGGTAATTTCAAAACTGCATGTCCTATTCCTTGTGCCTTGAAGAGTCACAACTCCGTTGTTGTCACTGTCGTCAATGTTACATGTAGACATCCCGCTAACATCATCAGTCCACAATGGTTTCACTTGAAGTCCAATAACTCCCGACTGTTGTAAAAGCACGCAGTTAAGATATATAATAACCACAATTATGAAAAGAAATATTCTCCTCGCAGCCATTTCGAAAAATGTGATTCGAACCTTAAAATGAAATAAACAAGTTCTCTACTGTCCGGTTTTAAAAATCATCAAGTTTCTTACCAGAATCGGTTAATTCCAGTTTTTCATTTATGAAGCGCACAGTTTAAAACAAGAATTGTTCCACCGTCTTTAAACAACCTCAGCAAAATGGTTCATATATTGATATAGGCTTTTACTGCCTGGTTGATTTTCATTTCAGATGGTAATTCGAGGCTTTACAAACGTTTAAGAAGCATTTCAGTCATAATCTGCGTTGCTTTGCGCTGCAAAAGAAAACAAGAAAAACGACATAAACTGTTATGACATCATATAGATAGAATTCTTGTGTTACTATCATAGACATTAATACTTGAGCATTGTGAGATCGTCTCAAAGGTTAGAAATCTTCCCTGGAATTGCATTCTGCTTGCATTTAGAATACCAGTACCATTGGTCTCCAACAAACCCGCAACAAACATCTCATTCTTTCACGTAGCCAAACCTAATATCATCATGATCATCACAGTAGTCAATTTATAACTCTGGTTCTGGCAACATTGATCGCATCCAATCTATTTTGTACACACCACTGATGGCAAAGTCATATCAATGATCACGAATCTTCTACAGCTTTAACCCTCGTCTACCCAGGTATGGGGGGGGGGGG
>JXSR01S000360.1:28630-47365 GCA_000969725.1 Ophiothrix spiculata
CCTGGGTGTAGAAGGACTGTATGTTGTGTTGGCATCCATATTTCATGTACAAATATGGAATTCTTACACAAAATTGACTTTGATTATAAATATTACATGTAATAAAGCTCAAACTTACCTTTATCCATAATGATGACAAATATTTGACTGAATTAGGTGTTTATCCTTAATTTTGACATCGTTTCTTTAAAAAGTTATATAGACCAAGGTCTCGTCAAGGACTGCTGAAATGGCAAATATGACCCGCTTCATTTTGATCCATAGTGAAGGAAAACCATCCAGTACATACATGTACTAACCCATGAACGAAGTTTGATGACCAGATTCCAATATTTTCTTGAAATATTTTCTATCAATGTCGAAAGTTTAATTCATTTTCAATGTGGAATAGTGCTTGTGTCTCCTGACCTGGGATGACTTGATAAAGCCCATCACTAATGACGCATTGGAAAACTTCCAACATGTCCATGGAGTTTTTTATTCGATTTGTATTTATTTTCGATGTCTTTTAGAACACATCAGGATATAGAGATGTCATGTCATTTATTGTAAGGACCCTTTTGCTGAAACATTTGAATTTTGGATGAAATTTAGCTGAGGTTCTATCATATACAGTTAAGGCTGGGGTAGACCTTCAAATGGCATAAACCGTTTTTGTACTCTTAACTCTCAAACTTATTGCATAAACTATATAAAAGTATACATTTATAGAAGCGAATTTTTATTGTGAACATGACGATGATGATATTAGTTTTTGACCAACGTCTTCAATTTCGACCCAAACAAATGCCAAAACCGTCTTTTTTTGCCCCAAAAATTCTGGGAAACTTAACTAAAATTTGCGTTAATATGGTTTTGGGCATTTTTTGCCAAAATCGACATTATTGGTCAAAAACCGATATCATAAATATGTTCAGGGTAAAAATCCAGTTCAAAAAATGTGCACTTTCAACTGACCGAGTTGAAGTTCACAGACGAATTCATGTTGTGAAGGAAAAAAGAACCAGTCTTGATTTTGGATAAATGATCTATATGGTAGGCTACATATTATTCGCAAATGTAAATTAAAACACGATGATAGACCACTTTCGTATGTCCCATAATGCATCTTCAAAGTACCGCAAATCCGGGAGTTTCTGCGCAATAGACTATATTATAACTTAGTGCGCAAGTGACGTCATGCACATAACTTGGGAATATGGTCGTTCGCGCATTTTACGGTACTGTCAAGATGCATTATGGGACATACGAAAGTGATCTATTGACTTAAGCTTGCCATTTTGATCTTTTTGGATCTCTGCGTTCTAAAGCCCCGTTGTGGTTGGAGTACTCAGGCTGGGAGTACTCAACTTTAGTTAGAACAGGGGTGTACCGCATAGTTTTTTTTATTTTGAACCCCAACATATGTTAAGGGTATTTATCTCGAAAAATAGTACCCATGTTTTTTTTAATTCAAATCTTAAACTAATATTTAAAAATGTTCACATGGCGAGCCAGGAAAATATGTTTAATCTTGGCCTTTTTAATTTTGTACGATTTTTGAAAGAATGACCAATTTGGCCGCAAACCTTTAATATTTAAGTACCCCTGTTTTCTATATATATGGTTTGTGATTTGATTGACTAAACATAAGATACAGATCAATCGGATTTAACAGCTGCAATGTTTATGAACCCATAGGTTTTAGGCAAGAGGGAAATCATCTTTCCTTGTTAAAATTTGGGAAGAGGATAACCATCTTCACTTTCTATACACTTTTCGTCATATAATTATATGCGACTTACTTTGTCCAGTTGCACTAAATAGAGTAATCCAAACATTAAACCTGAACGCGTAGCGCACGGTAGGTATAGGTACAGGAGGTTTTAATGCGACTTTGAAACAGCACTAAACCATCTTCCCAAATATAAGGTTGTCAACCGAAATGGCACTCATGGTCGCTAAAGTACATAATGTTATGACTCACCCCGAAAAGGGGGACTTTGCGACAGAACACTTTTCAAAAATAGGTAGCAAAAAATTAAGAAAATAATAAGAATTTCCAGCAGATTTTCTGTTGTAAAATGTGATCACCTTGATCAATTTCGACAAATAAGGTGTCATTTTAAAGCTTAGTAAATGCTGTAACAGATGCAATGATAAACTCAAAATTGATATCATCTGCAAAGTCTCCCATTTCGGGGTGAGTCGTCACATATATCCATGGGCAAAATAGGTTAAATAGATTTTAAAACAGCCTCAAAACCACTAAATGTTCAGAATTATCAATACAAATTACTATTAGGGTTTCAACAAAAAATGCCATTAAATTATGTTGTTAATTGTTTTTAAATCAAAATGGCGCCTGTAATAATGAGGTCCAAACTTGAATGATTGCCACAGTGTGAACTTTGACTGAAAATAGGCTGGAATTTAGTATAAAAACTGTGTTTAAAAATTTAAATATTTAAGATAATCAACATAAATGACTGGTTGGTTTAAAAAAACAAACATCTATCCATAACTATACCATTAACATGCTTTTAATCCAAAATGGCACCCATAACAAGGCCCAAAATGACCACCAACATACTAAAAACCCACTTATTTCGCAGCCGTAATTTGGCCCACATTTTAGGCACCCCTTTGAAATTAAAACTCTGTTGTGACCCCAAAGACCACATACTGCTGATTATATGAAGAAAAAAATATTTGACAAATGCTGTTTTAATGTCACTGTAAACCATTTTGGAGCGAAAATATGTATTTATTTTGGTGTCCACTTTTACTCTGGTGCCATTTTGATTTTTAAACATTTTTACTCTACATAATTTATGCTGAAATCATTATGTTCTAATCCTCCAAGGTATTGATGCTGTTTAACTTAAAGCAATAAAGTGTTAAAAAAGAAGCGCGCCCTGTCACCCATGACTTTTGATTTTTTGGGCTTATTGGATTTATTTTTGGTAGATATGAATACCCTCCAAACGGTTTGGCTCAAAGATGCTTAATTTGTCTGTTATGGCCATTTGTTGAATTAAATTCGGGATCCCGAATTTAATTCCACATGTTTTAGTATAGGAAAGCATGCTTCTGATTTTTATCCATTTTTTGGTGGCAAAACATTTTTTTTTCACAAAATACACTTGAAAACGCTTTTAGATAGTCACATTCCTCCATTATACTGTTTTTACTATAAACCATTTTTGATCAAAATCTTATAGTATTGCTTTAATTAATCAATATCATGAACGTTTCCCTTCTTAATATATAAATAGCAAACTTACCACAATACCCTGGCCCAATACGTAAAGCCATTTTATCAAAAATACATGTTTTTTACCATTTTGAAGGTAATATGTAACAGATTCATGATATTTTAGAGAGCTACTTTTCACGCAAGCAAATTCTTGTTATGTTATACAACCTTGATGCGTAAACGCCGAGTGAATTGGAGCAACTTTAAGGCTACGGTCCCTAAATGGGTGCCATTTTTGCCAACGGCATCTTTACTGCAACTTTTTACCTACTTACACATATCAGTATAATACAATTTTTGGCTTACATATGTAATAGAGTCTCTAGTTTATACATGAGACTTTAGTAGAGATTTCACGTCCATTATCAAGGTCAAAATTACATCAATAAACTACTTCGAAAAATTTACACCTTTTTCGCTGAAACCTTAAAATTTTATGATGTTCGAACGATTCGCCTGTTTTGTAGATTGTAGGCTTGGATTCTTCGTACCCTTAGGGTACGAGGTATCCCTATGCTCAGGAAAATGTGAATCCAAACTATTTTTTAATCATGAAAAGATAAATAGTTTCCACTGCCTTTGCGGGGACTCGAACCATGGATTATAGCTGGGGTTAGTCATGCATTACGAAGCGAGCGCTCTACCGCTGAGCTATCAAGGCAGCGTTGAGATGGTGAACTAAAATCTAAAACATAAACATTAGAATGCCGTATTTTTTTTTTGTTTACATAAAAATTGCAATTTTTGCCTCATTGGAATGCTCAATTTGTAACTAAATTATGCGAATGCGTATATCAGACAAAATGTAGATAATGTAGATACTAAAATCAGGCTATTCACAGCTCGAACAGGGCGAACTCAGAGTCATAATTCACGCCCGATTTTTCGGGCAAAACAACGCGGGTTTGTTACATTATCATTCAAAATCAACACAACAAATTTATAAAATATTATTCATAAATCAATAAAAAGTATCAAGCCTACAATCTGTCAAAATTTGAAAACAGGCGAATCGTTCGAACATCATAAAATTTTAAGGTTTCGGCGAAAAAGGTGTAAATTTTTCGAAGTAGTTTATTGATGTAATTTTGACCTTGATAATGGACGTGAAATCTCTACTAAAGTCTCATGTATAAACTAGAGACTCTATTACATATGTACGCCAAAAATTGTATTATTCTGATATGTGTAAGTAGGTAAAAAGTTGCAGTAAAGTTGCCGTTGGCAAAAATGGCACCCATTTAGGGACTGTAGCCTTAAGGGAGATGAATCAATTCTGTCAAATTAAATTTCAAAAATCAACGATGTTTACAACATTTCAAACCATTTTTCCCATCTCTTTTCTTTCGTTTTCCCCCTCTCCTTTTCTTTCTATCTTTTTATAGCCTAGATTACCATATCACCTATAGCGAATCTTAAATAACGAAGCATCGAAAATGTATGCCCTTAAACAATTTAATAATATATCCATTGCAATGCACCTTCAGTGACTCAGCTTAAACTTGTCAAATAAGGTCAGAATGGGACACAAATCCATGTTGAAAATGAATTGAACTTTCAGCTTACAAGCTGAACACGGAGTTTAGCATTAAAGCAAACGTTCACATTTGCTCTTGTTCGTGTTTCTCCCGGGGAGGGGGGCACTCCCATATATTGGCACGCGTCATGCTCCTGTCGATAGACCCTTTTTTTGCTCCGCTCTCACCCAATAACCCCCCTTTTCACTGAGCTGTCACCCAATGACCCCGTAATATTTTAAAAGTCAAGCTTTTTTAAGGTGACTTTCATCCATTGCCCTGATTTTCAAAAACCTACACCGAATGACCCCCTTTTTTCGCCAAATTTGTCGATTTTTTCGAAAATTTTACGAAAATTTCGAAGACCGGCGATTTCGTAAATGTCAAAATTAGCCTTGTTTTATTCAAAAACTGACACCGAATGACCCTGTTTTTCGCTCTTGCCAACAAATCGCTCGAAATGACCCAGTTTGTTTACCCTCTACACCAAATGACCCCCTATTTTTCAATGTATATTTCTCACCTATTGCCCCTCCATTTCGAAAGCCGGTAGGAGCAGGTACGTCATTTTCATATTTGAGTGCCCCCCGGGGGGTGTTTCTCCACCGATGTACATGACCCGAAAAGAACCAGATCAAGATATCACAGTGACAATTGCCGGGACAGTCGTCAGTGGCGTAGCCAGGGGTGGAGGTGGGCAAAATGCCCACCTCGGAAATTTGTTTGAGAAATTTTGAAGACCTGGGAGAAAAATAAAGGGGGTAGGAAATTGCCGTTTTTCGATAAAATTACGACAATTAAAGCTGAAAATTGCTAAAAATTAGGTTGAAAACTTCATAAAGCACAATTTTTGGCGGTTTCCCTTGGAACCCCTGTAAAGTTGCTCGATAAAATCCATTGGAGAAATCTTGGGTGGTTTGCCCACCCCTGGAGAAAGGCCTGGCTACGCCACTGACAGTCGTGCAGAAACGATGGCAAAGTTTTTTTCTTCAAGGTTTGGCCTTTGCGAACAGAATACGGTGTATAGTTTTGCTAAAATACTACCAAGTCGAATATGGAGAATCATCATCACTTCATCGGTGATAAAGAGTAAGTTTAAATTTTTCTAGTTGTACCTTTTTCATGCAACTTCATGCCAGATTTATTACCCAAAATATACAAATGTGTCGAGGCAAATCAAAATGTACATCATTCACTCCGGGGGGGGGGGAATCAAATATGAAATGGATACATGTGTAAGGGTCGCGCCCCGACATGCTTGGGCATTTGATGCTTTTTTCAAAAAGCGGCTTCATGGTGCCCTTTGTCTCTGTCACTTCTGTATATGTGTTCCAAATTTCGTACAAATCCAAAGTTTTGTTTTTGAGTTACGATTGTTCACAACTCGCAAGTTAGTGATTTTTCTACTTTTAAGATATAAGCCTTCGAACATTGACAAAAAAGGAATTTGGAAAAACAAATGATACTATAATAATATGAAAGATAATAATTTTACACACATTTTAAGCCAATTTTGATATAAAATTGGATGGATTGAGCATGATACAAAAAGATATTGGTCGAGCTATGAGTTTTACGAAATATCGTGCGAGACGCGCAGCGTCGAGCTCGATATTTCTAAAACTCATAGCGAGACCAATATCTTTGAGTATCATGCGAAAAAATCCATCCAATTTTATCATTATTATGTTCAAAATCTGACATTTTGATTTCTGTCCGATATCCCTGTCCGATTTTTTTGGAAATCGGTCAGGTCAGAACATAATAATGGTCAAAATCGGATTTAATTTAGCGGAGTTACAGATTTTTTTTAAAAATAGCAGGTTTAAATATAGCCGGGTGAGATAAAATAAATCCTACAAATTACAGGGTAAGCGTCTTTTGCATACAAATTGTATAGGAAAAGCATCCAGAAATTTGTGACTTCCATTCTTAAAACTTCGGAACCGAATGTCCGTTTGAACTCAAATAAAAAGCATTGTAAAGTAGATATTCTGTAGTTTTTGTTTGTTTGTGGTAATATCTCATTTTTCTGATCTAAATGAATTGGTTGAAAAAATCTACCCGAGACCCTCACCCCTTAACCAGTTCATTTAGTGTGAAAAAGTATTGAAATAAGAACATTTTGAGATTATAATATTTCTGGCTCTAACTTCCTAACCTCAGATTGGTATATTGATGGGTGTGTTTTTGAGTCAGCTTTCAATGTGAAGACCGATGTAATGAGACTGAGTGTCCCCCCCCCCCCCTGGTGTCCCCCATAACCAGAAGTCCGGGTTTAATTGAACTACTCGGAATTAGCTCTTACAGAGCTCGCCGATATTAGTTTGAAATAAATTCTGTCATAAAGGGGATGTCGAGCGCGAAGCGCGAGATTGATATTCAACAGTACAAACTTTATAGCCACGAAGTGGCGTTCATGAAGGGGGATGTCGAGCGCGTAGCGCGTAGCGCGTAGCGCGAGATTGTTGGGGATGCAACCTGTCGAGCGCGAAGCGCGAGATTGATATTCACAAAATCACAAACTATAGCCACGAAGTGCCCTTACCATGCTTAGTCCAAATACAGGCCCCATTGAATAGCCCTGCAGGTTAGCCGACCATCAACAGATATGAGTGGCGCTGTAATATATACCAGGACAATCAGTCACTATGGTGCGAAGCACCATCAGTCACGTGTGTGCGAAGCACACACAACAGAGCCCGTCAGGGTGATCAAGCGTACTCAGTCAAGTCGCAGCTACCCTGATATCGACCTCATTATGCGAATTCTAAAATCAAAGTCTCGCCAAACGAGAAAACAAAATTGGTCGCGAGATTTTGTTTTTTTAACGTGACCTGCTGAAAAGGCTGACTTAGAACCCTTCACTCTTAGAAAGCAAGGATCAAATATGAGACAAAAAGGGTCAATTTTGATCCTTTTTAGGTATCAAATATGAGCTTACCCTTTAAGGATCAAAGTGATCCAAAAATAAGGATCACAATTCTCTTATAAAAAGATCTGCCTAAAAATATCTCACTGAAGTGACCTAGCAGGGTTTGAACCCACGTTAGCTGCCACGCCGCACGTACACCATGTAATTACGAGACCATCGCTCTAACCACTCGGCCACGGTACAATTGTATACATACCCGGCTATGTAGTAGATATGGTATTGTATGGGGTGTACTGAAATATGAGACAAAAGATCACGTTAGATCTAAACGCGGTATCAAATATGAGCTCATCCTTTCCGTATCAAAGTAATCCAGAAATACGGATCAAAACTTTGATATTGGAATCAAAAAGGATCAAAATAAAATGATCCTAAAACCGGATCAAAAATGATGTATATTTGATCCCGGCCTTCTAAGAGTGTTAGGTCCGTATTCACAAAGCAGGACTAACTTAGTCCCTGCCTAAGTGAAATTTGAAATCGCACATTTTTGAGGAAATCTAGCGATAATTTATGTTCTTGATTACAGATTTAAACTGAAAAGGTTAATATTTGATTAATTTGTCTTTAGCTTTTGCTTTAGAACATTGCAATTATTGTTAGAACAAATAAATGGTTTAGTCCGGGACTAAATTAGTTAGTCCTGGGCTAAACCAATTTTTGTTCTTTTTGGCAAAAAATGCCAATGTTCAAAACAGAAAAATGGTCAAATTATACTCATTTCATCATAGATCTTAATGCAAGGACATAAATTATTACAGATTCCAAAAATGTGTTATTTTCAAGAAATCAAATTTCACTTAGTCCGGGACAAAAGTTCTGCATTGTACATACAGACCTTATTATCTGAAAAGGGTGAAAGCAAATGCAAATTTGGAACGGGGGTATGAAAATTTTGAGTTTTTCGAATACAATGTATGTGAATTTTTTGGCGATTCATAAAAAGAAGCATTATATATGAAAATCAACGATTTTGAGACATTTGAAGCAAACGAATTTGAACCCATACATAATTTTTGTTTAAGAAGATTAAACATCGTTTGTTGGGCCATTTCTGGTAGAAACATATAAAAACTCAGATTGATGAAATTTGAAAAACATGTTTTGCCCATAAGACCTGTAAACAAGAAATAACGAGAGGAAAAACATACGTTGATGTGATGTACGAAAGAAACCTAATATCGGCACTTCATACTTGCCTGCGATTTGTATAGTGATAACTAGGCATCAACATTTCGATAAGTACTACCTTTTGTCCTGACGGGTCATCCTCTGACGTCAGCAACGTATATAGAGCTCATAGCTAGTGAATGGCTCCTCATTAAAAAGTTTCACAAGCGCAAAAACAATTAACTAGCAAAAACAATAATAACGATTTTTGCAATATTTGTTTATTCCCATCTTTTTCCACCCCTTTCGTATCTACCTTTGTATTGCACAGATCCCCGAATGAAACTTTTCCCCCGACTGGCACACCAAACTGCTAAGGGCGCGTACTGTTCAAACGTGTATATACATGGCAGAAAAATAATCGAAAAAATAGGTTTTATCAGTTTCAAAACAAAACAGGAAATCACCTAACGAATCTTGAATCGAGATTCATCAAAAATGAGATAAAAACAATTTAATAACATACCCATTGCAATACACCTTTAGTGATAGACTTAAACGTGTCAAATAAGCTAAGGTCAAAATGGGATACAGATCCATGTTAAAAATGAATTGAACTTTTGGCTTACAAGCTGAACACGGAATCTAGTATTAAAGCGAACCAGATCAAGATATCAGAATTTCTGGGACAGTTGTGCAGAAAGTTTGCATCCAATAAAGACGGTGTATAGTTATGTTAAACCACAGCAAGTCTAATCTGAAGAATCATCATCAGTTCATTGGTGACAAACAGTAAGTTTAAATTTTTCTAGTACTTTTTCAACCCCGGGTATTAAGCAACTTCGTACAGAGTTATATCTATATACATACACAAATACAATGTGTTTCAGCATATCGAAAATAATATAATTTAGATTAGACTCTTCACTTTTAAATCATTTCAAATTCAAATTCTTTCAAATGGTCTGTAAACGAAAGCAGATGATTAAAGGAATTCAAACCCATTTGAATATTTCAAATCCAACCTTACGTTGCAAAGTTATGAAGGGTTTTGTATCGATATTTAATTTCGCAGGTCAGTGTTTAAATCTTTTACTTTCTTCATTTAAGAATAGCAAGGCCATGCCACCAATAACAGATACACCTTATTATGTTCAGTCTCTGTCGATCAGTGATATGATTTTTTTTTCTTTTCATGTTTTCTTTTGTAGAAAACGGTGATTTTGAGAGAGGTTGACACCACCCTTACAATAATTATTGCAACATGTCGCAACGGTAATGAGTATCGGAATAACCGGTGTTTTTAGTAACAAAGGCCTACTGAGTCTCTGTGTAACCTAAGCCTGGAGATAATAACCTCAGATCGTGCGGATTATCTACAAGAATATCAAAAAATGTTCGATTCATAGCCATACTTGTTAATTCTTTCAATGCTGTTTGGACAGTAAAGGTTATTTTGCAGCTTCATTTAAGGGTTTGAATCCCGCTTTTCAAAATGGCGGCAAGGACTGATGTTCTAATTCTGAACATCGTCGTGACGCTATTTTGTCATAGCCGCATATTTTCACAGGAGACGGGAGTTGCTGCACTTCAAGTGACACCATTGTGGACGGATGATATCAACAGAACTTCTACATGTACCACTGACGACAGCAACGACAACGGAGTTGTATCTCTTCAAGGCACAATAAATAGGACATGCAGTATTGAAATTACCGCGCAAACTGATCACTCCATTCGCATCCAAGTACCAAGTTCATTTACGGACGATGACTTTATGTACGTTGAAAAATTGGGACATGTTCTATACTGTCCTTACCGATACATTGTAATGACTGCAAATTCCCGATCTTGCACTTCTACATTTAGCCATGAGAAAATTCAACTAAACACGCAAAGCAATGAACGGATTCTTATAACAGAAGAACAAAGATCACAAGGTGATAATTTGTGTCCTAGTTTTGACCAACATATTGCCCCTGGTAAAGATGAGGTATGTAATCTAATAGCGTATGACGAGCAACGAATATGTAATGTTGAATTAGGGGGTATTTTGAATACCACTGGGTTTTGCAGGTTTGATTTACAACCAATCAATTGTAGTGTTTCTATTAATAGAAATGAAGTCACCACTTCCTGCCCGGATCTATCTGATGACGTTGATTTGCTTGTTTATCCGGGTGAAATTGTTGAACTTGATCTTTCATCCAATAACATCACAAACATAAGTGCAAATGCATTTATTCATTTATATAATATACAAGGCCTTTATCTCTACAATAATTCTTTGGTGTCATTTCAATCGGGCGTGTTTGACAACTCGCAAAATCTGAAAATCTTGTTGCTAAATGGTACTGAATTGGAAATAATTAGCGAAGATTTGTTTTCCAAATTGGCAAAGTTGACGCTTTTATCGCTATCCAATAATAAGTTAGACATGTTACCAAACAGTTTAGTAAGGAACTTATTTAATCTAGAAATATTACTGATAGATAGTAATTCAATTGATTTCATCAATGCTGACTTTTTCAAAGGCTTGAATTTGAAAGAGTTGGATCTCTCCAAAAACAACATAAGCACTTTAGAGGACGATACGTTCGAACAGCTAACAAGTCTGCAAATACTTAGACTCGGAGACAATAATATCGCTTCTGTAAACAGAAACTTGATTCAGAATTTGGTAAATTTGACCATTCTTAGTCTTAATAATAACGTACTTACGTCACTACCAGCTGACCTGTTTACAGGACTAAATAAGTTAACTGAACTTAACTTTGGACACAATAACATATCAAATCTAAATGGCGCCCTTTTTAGAGGATTAGATAGATTAGAAATTTTGAACCTTGAGAACAACAACATCAGTGAAATATCTTTTGAGTTGTTTGAAAGTTTGACCAACCTCCAATCGCTATCTCTTGGAAACAATGCGTTGAAGGTTTTAGATGCAGATGTCTTTCAAGGAATGACTAATTTGTCAACTTTATCTCTGAATCATAACCAGCTATCATATATACCTGTAGATTTGTTTAGAAATAATGCCAATTTAAGCGAGACATATCTTCATAATAATACGTTAGGAATCCTACAAAAAGATACTTTCCGAGGTTTACATCAACTGAAAATTCTAAATCTGCACAGTAACAATCTAACTGACATCCCAGTTGGACTGTTTCAGGAATTGTATAATCTAATCGAACTGCGTATTTCTAGTAACCAAATTACAGAGCTTGAAAGCGGCGTATTTGAAAATCTACACAACCTTACGTTTTTATCTATTAACTGGAATTTTATCACCGAAATACCACACAACCTGTTCTATGGATTGGAAAATTTAAACAAATTGAGTATTCAAAGCAACTTGATATCTTCTTTAGATAACAGGGTTTTCAGGGGATTGCATAGTTTGGAATATTTAAAACTAAGCAACAACTCCTTAACTTGGTTACCAAGCGACTTATTTCAAGACCTGCATTTACGTTCAATTGCACTCCGCGGTAATCAATTGTCCTCCCTACCTGTTAATGTCTTCAAGAACTTACAGAATTTGGAAAATATTTTCTTGCACCATAACCATCTCAACACAATTCCTATAGGAATATTTGATAATCTTCCTAATTTGAAATTACTTCGACTGAATGAAAATGAATTCAGTACATTCGAGGTAGATATATTCCAGAACCTTACAAATTTGACATTTTTGGACA
Organism: Ophiothrix spiculata; assembly: GCA_000969725.1. Classification (NCBI taxonomy): domain Eukaryota; kingdom Metazoa; phylum Echinodermata; class Ophiuroidea; order Amphilepidida; family Ophiotrichidae; genus Ophiothrix; species Ophiothrix spiculata. The sequence continues at coordinate 41,138 of JXSR01S000360.1, forward strand.
TATCTGCAAACCATCTAAATGATATTCCTCAAACTCGAGTACTTCCTCAGTTGACGATATTTGGTGCAGCGCATAATCCTTTGAAAAATGTTGATAGTAGTTCTTTCTCAAGTCTTACTAATAAAACAAAGCTTTTGGTTAGTCAACATGAAATCTGTGAGTGTCTTGCACCTAAAGATGTGGAATGTATTGCAGAGAATGACAGATCCCCGTATCTAACTTGTGATAGACTTCTGAAAGATAGAATGTTGGTTGGTGTGATGTGGCTTATCGGATTAAATGCTTTCATAGGAAATCTCTTTGTTTTGATCTGGAAGCAATGGCATTCTGATGGGTTGACAGTGCAAAATATTTTACTTCGCAATCTGGCTATTTCTGACTTTCTAATGGGATTCTACATGATAATCATCGGATCTGCAGATGTGCACTTTGGGGACGATTTCCTCATGCGCTCAGACACATGGAGATCTGGGGTTACTTGCAGAATTGCGAGTACATTGGCTATATTATCGAGTGAGGCTTCGGTGTTTTTTGTAATGTTGATCAGTATTGAAAGATTTATATGTATCAAATTTCCTGAGGCAGAACGGAAATACTGTGTTGGATTCTGGCATTGACATTGAGTATAGTTCCATCTGTATTAGCCGGAAGAAATTTCAAATTTTATGACAATTCTCACGTATGCATTGGTCTTCCTTTGTCACTTTTAGAGACCTATAACAAACATCACTTTCCTTTTGTCCAATGGGAAAAGACTTCGTTTTGGTTGGCTTCATCATACACGACATTAGAAGGATTGGAACCAGGGCTATATTACTCTACAGCACTTTTTCTTGGTCTGAACTGTCTGTGCTTTCTATTGATTCTTGGTTGTTATGTAGAAATTGTCAGAACAATTAAGGTATCATTTCGTAACTCGGGAGGGAGCTTCATGCAGGATGAGATACGTATGACCTTGAAAGTGACAGCAATTGTGGCTACTGATTTCTTTTGCTGGTTTCCTATCATCATATTAGGAATTCTTGTACAAAGTCAAGCTATTACATTACCACCTCATACCTACGCGTGGTTGGTAACTTGTGTGCTTCCTGTAAACTCAGCGATTAATCCATACCTGTACACGATTGCAGACATTATTTCAAACTATCGAAAACAAAAGCGCGAAGGTTCTGGGGAAGCTCGAGACAATTCGTTTACAAAAGAATTACAAATAAATAAAATTTTGGGGCAAACAAAAATTTAGAAGCAACAAATGTGTTAACGATTTCGCATACAAGAAAACGCGAGGTTCAACATTTCTTATCTTTTCAAAAATGAATACTAGCAACATTTAAAGGAGATGATTGTTCTGTAGATTAACATAATTGATGACAGATCTGATAAATATATATAGGGTAAATATCTAATTTAAATGAAATGGGTTTAAAATTAACTCTTATTAAGAATAAAAAATTTAAGTCTTTTTACTTTTTTGTCAGGAATATTATGCACTCAAACGGTAAGGCGGTGCGGTACGGAAGGTCCCGAGTTCGAACCCCGCTGGTGCCAAAAGTTCAGTGTGCTTGAAATTCCCTTGGACAAGGAACTTACTGCTAATTGTCTTGTGGAAACCGGTACGAAACTCGGGGAGCTGATCCGGGCAGCGAGGGTGGGTATGTGGGCTGATCAAGGTTCAACTTCAGCGCTCCTAGAGGTTGTCCCAGAACCTGAAATGATGTTTGTTGTGGAGTGGAGCATACTTTGGCCACAGTGGTCAGCGTACACCTGTAAAGTGTGCAGAGGTCGAGTGGAATTACAAATCTGGGAGGCATTGCGCACTATAAATCCCCAGTCTTTTTTATCTATCATACTTACTTATAAATCTTTGGAATTTAGATAGATATACAGGCAGGCGTGTTACAAGTTATTGTACATATTGTCAAAGGAAAAATATATAAGACATGTAGTTTGTTTGATATTTTTGTACTTTGTACATATAAATTGGGTAGATTTTGGGTCACGTTAAAAGAAATTGTCCTATTAAAATATATTCCATTTACGTAGTAAGTATGAATGTCTTCTGTAAAACTCATAACCGAACTTTACTAGTAAAACTTAGTTATTATATAATCATTATCGTACTTAAATGCATGTGTGTTCTGTTTTGTTTAAAATTTTCAGTTTGTGGATCAAAACACTGTCATTTAGAATAAAATACTCGTTTTGATAAATATATATCATTGACATGATTGTAGATCGTACATATTGTTGTAAAAGGTAAAAAATGTGATCTATCAATCGTGTGTTGTTCAGATGAATAAGGATAGTGAGTGCAAGAAAGTCGTTATCTGCAATAGATATTAGTGACCATCTTTCACTACATATGGAGTAATTACGGCTTTGTTAATCATTATGAGCATGTAGCTTGGTGGACAAATAAGCTGTAAAAAATTAAAGCTTTCGTTGTTGTTACAATTACTGTATTTTGTTTTGTATAGCTGTAACGTAAAAATTGTTAACATATATTAGTTTTTGTTAACTGTCAAAATCATGTAAAAATAAAGAAATGTATAAATTGTATCTACTTATTTTAAATGTCAAATATATTGAATAAATTTAATCCCAGATAAACGATAAATGCAAAATAATTGAAATCTATTAAATACATAAATTGTAACTGATTTTGTTGACTTCCGTAGTCAAAAATGTCATAACTCAAAAACGGTACATCACGATTTTAATAAAAATTAAAGTAAATTGTGACGCGTTACGGCAAAGGGAACCGTAGGGGTCAAAAACGAAAATGGAGTTATTTGGGTATGAGTGGAAAGCCTATGATCTCAGCTTTAAATGACACAATCATGAGTATAGGGCATTCTGTTCAAGTTTGGACTTATGTGCAAAAATGTTTTGGGTGGTAAGCCTGATTGAAAAATGGTTATTCTGAGAAAAAAAACCGGGTTTAAATGCTGAACCAATCACCGTTTTTGCAATTAGCTGACAGTGGTCCTAGCAGCAAGGTGCATTTGTTGAGAGTAAATAACGCCTTAAAAGGAAAGACTTTGAATGTTCAGCGATAATAAGCCTATATTTGGCAAGCTAAGGTCACGAAAAAAAATATACCAAAACCACATCGATGCGAATGGTATACGGTCAAACGAGCTCCAGTATTTAATATGTCAATGATATGGATATGCTTATGCTGGAATGGATATGCTTATGCTGGAATGGATATGCTTATGCTGGAATGGACCTAGTCAAAATATTCATAAGTTTTGCACATTTAAAATGTGTTTTTGCACATGAAGAATAGTCAAAATAATCACAAGTTTTGCACATTTAAAATGTGGTTTTGCACAAAAAGAGTAATTTTCCTGACAGAAAATACTTCAAGATATGAGGAAATTGGAAAATCGGCCCAGATACCTAGTTCCAACTTCAGCAGCCCGTATTTGTGGTTTTCCGACTTAAAGTACCTTTTGCTGTAAAGCATCACAATTGAAGCTAAGATTTCAGTCTAAAATTTGCCAAACAAATGCAATTCCAATGATACGGGGAATACCCTTTAAGGGTTAAAAGGCATAGGATTTTCTGAATATTCATCTAATATTCAGCAACAGTCCCGATGTGTTTTGGTCATTGTAGGCTGATATAATTTTTATAACATCATCATTTGGCACAACGCCAAAATCCTTAGAAGTTTCTTCAAACTTTAAGGTAAAACATCAAGTTTGAAAGTTTTGAAATTCTGTAACATAAAAACTGCATAGCTTATCTCTAGTTTCCTCAGGCTATAAATTATTGAACGTCCTTTCCACCAATAAAAAAAAGATGTACTTTAAGGTTTAAGAATGCTGCAAATTTTCAGCAAATATGCCCGTGCCTACTTTACAGGGCAAGTCATTAATATCTTGAAATGCCTATAGATAAATCATGTTCTTCCCATCATGCATTGCTTCCTATGGCATTTTGTAAAGGAAATTATGTAAAATCAAAGTTAAAGGGGCATTGGACAAGTTCAGCATTTCCCCCCAAGCATTTTGAGATTTTTGCAACATTTGAAGTATTAGTGGTAATAATGCTAGCATGCAAAGTTTCATTGTTAATTCAAACCCTATATATCAAAATATGTAGATATTCATTTATTTTTAATTATTGTTGTCGACAACGATATATACTGCCCTATATAGTTGATTTTTTTTAAATTGGCCTTTTCAGGATATCAAATGCAAACTCCAAATTTCTTTTGATTTGTCTGCAGTCTATGATGTGAAAGAAGTGTTTTACAAACAAATCTTTGGCTCTTTCTTGATATATAACATCGTTTTTAGAATAGCATCATACCCAAGATCAACAAACAAAACAGAATTCAAATTTTGGACTTTCTGGAGGTTTTGATCAAAATTTTCCCGATATCTGGTCACTGACTGTTATTTCCTAACATGTGAAATGAAAATCATCCACAAATAAAATTTTGAAATTTTGTCCAATGCCCCTTTAATTATTGTAATCTTACATTTTGGACATCAAGAACTACTCGCGTATTCAAGCAATGCCATATGCAATGTCTGATGGGAAGCACAATATTTGGGAGGAGGGGGGGGGGCACTCCCATATATTGGCAAGCGTCATGCTCCTGTCAATAGACCCCCTTTTTTGCTCCGCTCTCACCCAATGACCCCCCTTTTCACTGAGCTGTCACCAAATGACCCCTTATTATTTTGAAAGTCAAACATTTTCATGGTGACTCATCCATTGCCCTGATTTTTCGAGAACCTACACCAAATGACCTCCTTTTTTCCGCTTCATTTGTCGATTTTTCGACAATTTTACGAAAATTTTGAAGATCAGCGATTTCGTAAATGTCAGAATTAGGCTTATTTTATTCAAAAACTGACACCGAATGACCCTTTTTTCACTCTTGCCAACAAATCGCTTGGAATGACCCAGTTTTTTTACCCTCTACACAGAATGACCTACTCCTATTTTTCAATGTATTTCTCACATTTTACATTTTCTACATTTTGAAAGCCGGTAGGAGCAGGTACGCCACTTTCATATTTGAGTGCCCCCCGGGGGAGGGACTAAAGACATGACATCAATCAGATCACAACATAATTCCAGATCAGATTTTGCAGCTACAATGTCAAATATCAGTGCTGTTGTACTTTATTTGTCACATTTATGAAACAATATCATTCATAATCAATAAATCTTAACTATACTCTGATTTAAAAGCTTACTATATATATTTTCATCATGACAAAAATGTTCAAATTTCAAACATACATACACAGAACAATAAATGCTTTCTCTGTGCAAATTACACATCAAGATATATAAAATAATTTTTGCAACATTTAGACAATAGATTTCTTCACATGTAAACACAAAATTGACAAAAAAATTTACACCTTATATACCTATTTTTTGTGTGAAATTTTCTATAAGGGGGAAATTATTTTCTTTCTATTTTGTGCCAGTTTTAAAAATCTAACACTAAGTAGCTATATATTAAAGTAACAAATTTGAAGTAAAGGCCATTTTATCATCGGTAAACTTCACTTTCACTTACACCAGAATTACGATTTCATGATTTTATAAGTTCGCCTTAAAAGAAGTGCTAGAAGAATCTTGTGCTATTGAGTGTTGTCCTTTATCTGCTCACTCAACCATAACGGTTGTAAAATTTTATTATGTGCATACTTGTTTTTTTTTATTTGCACTGAAATGGAAAAATAAGGCAGATATGATATATGATAAATTTTCCAAGGTGACCCATTTTCTTCCATTTAGAAACAGCCTGCTTTAAGATCACAAATCATGAAATCGGACCAGACAAAATTTGCATCCAAATATTTGATAAAGCATAACTTTTGATCTGGATTACCAATTGAAATGAAATAAACGGTACTGTAGAGGACTTCATGGACTATATAGAGTGACACCTTTACATGCTACTAAACTAAACTCCGGTAAAGCCAATAACTTTACATGCAAAGATTGTACGGTTATTTAGTGGGACACACTGTAGTCAGTCTCAATGTAACAAAATGCAGTACTAAGACCAAACATCACACACAAATACTCTATATAAAATTGCATGTCTGAATTTCTAACGAGTTAGAAATCAATTTCGATGGGGTAAGTTGGGAATTTGTTCTTACGTGACCATCCATCACAATGAAGTACCAGTACTGAATTCAGCATTTTACCACGGGCGGATTTCGAGCAAGTCGCTCCTGGATC
>JXSR01S000360.1:60189-83966 GCA_000969725.1 Ophiothrix spiculata
TAATAGGATTCTTCTATTTGCTGGAGTAGTATGTAAATTTTGGGTCAGAAAGTCTAAATGTGCTGCATATCCTCCACTTAAAACCTATAAATATGATAATAAAAAGATGAATAAACAATTGAATAAGATCATGTTAATATTGATATTGTTTTATGGCAATGTCCCAAGGTGTCCAGATGAACTGCTGCATACGACCATGGAATTCCAAAGTCCCAATGCAGCAGTTCATAAAATACCTTGGTACAGTTGAACCCCATACGGCACATTTCACAGTAAAGTACACATTATTATTTATCATTTTATCGGTAAGAAGAAATTTAATTTGAGTTTATTTATAATAACATGATCATGATGGAGAGTTTGTTTTATTGGTCAGGGTACCAGGAGAATGGATGAACCAGTATCTGATCTAGTGCACTGGAATCCAAAGCATGGAAAGAGGAGACCAGGATAGTAAAATCTAATCTACACAGATGTGTTAAAGCAAGACACTGGGACTTCAAGCATCAGACTTCCAGACGGCCATGAGGGACAGAAAGCTTTGGAGATCCATCCAGGGCCGTACGAAGCAGGTGGGCCACTTGCCCCCTCTGGCTCGAAAAAGTGGGATGCTGGCAGGACAAATTTCAAAATATTGGGATGCTATTTTACTACTTCCCATAAATTTTTAGTCAAAATAAGCCAATTTTAGCACAAAAATCAAGGTTTTATATCGATTTTTGGCTGAAAATAGCAAAATTTCGGGATGGTAAATGTGTTTGCCCCCCTTGGCTTATATGCCTTCGTACAGCCCTGGATCCATCACAGTTCAAGAACTAAGTAAGAAAGTACTAATATCATCCAATTACAATTTTTATGTATTCAAATAATGCAACTCAAATCTTTTGAAAAGACGTAAAAGTGCATTGGACAAAATTTTAGTGATTTACATTCTCTATGTTGAGTAATACTGTCAAGTAACAAATATTTTAGTAGTATAATTTTACCTTGCATGTTGATTCTGGGTATGAGGCTATTCTCTAAAAGTGTGTATTGATGCCAATTAGTGTAAGAGAGGTTAAATTTCATTTGTAAAACATTGCTTTTATTTCATATATTGCAAATAAAAAGACATTTCATTTTTCCATTGAATTTGACGATGAAACTTTGTATGCTTCCATTATTACCGCTGACACTTCAAATGATGTAAAAATCCTTGCATGTGTTGAAAAAATTTGGGGATGCTGCTGAATTTGTCAATGTCTCATTAAAAGTCACTTCTTGGACAAAAATATTTTAACTGTTTCAAAACAAAGATTAACCATGGTACACAAATATAGAAAATATTAAATACAGTACCATCAATGATAAAAATAATGCTTTATAATGATACATATAAAAACATGTGATAAAGCTAAACCCAGGGAAGTTTTCAGTAAGCAAACTACACTCCCGTTCTAAAGTATTTCTGCACAAATAAAAACGTTCAAAAACCTCGTTTTTTATATTAAACGACCTAGAATCATCAAAGATTCATACTATTATAGGTAACTTATTTATTCAATATGAATAAATCAATGTTTCTTTTAATATTTGATATTCTATTGCTATAAAAATGGCTGATTTCATGGACCATATACAAATACACAACAAGTACAAATCATTACTATGTAACTAATCAATTTTTCATAACCTCATTATTACCTTGTAACAGGATAGAATATTTTCAGGTTGTACGTTTTAAAACAAATGCGCAGAAAAGTATATAAACTCATCTTTTTATGTTTAGACGGAAGTAGTAATAGGCATTACATGCCATATTTTCAAATGCAATGAATGCAATTCCGGAATAGTTACTTCGATTATATATAACATAGACTCCGTCAAAAAATGATGAAAATCGGATAAACGCCTTATGAGATATGGCTGAATAAAGGTTTTGTGCGGAAATACTTTAGAGCGGCAGTGTAACTTGACTTTCGCCATTGTAGAATTTACTTACGTGTGTTCAGATGAGGTGGATAGCATGTGATAAGTGCTTGATTTATATTTTACGCACAAGATTTAAATTACAATACAGAATTTGGCATACAAGTGCATGTCATCTAGATAGTGTCTGACTATGATTTATATATTCTATAACTGCCATGGGACAATATTTGTGAATTACACAAATATTTCTGAATAATACATATACAAATATCAAATACACCCTCATTCTCACTCTACAGGGTGATCAAAAGTACAAAACTATAATGCTGCTTTGGTTCCAATCCGGAAATCATCCGATTCCGTACAATTCATAAAACACTAGCTGATACAACAATGATATTAATTCATAACTCACTCAAACTTCATGGAGTCATACACCTGCATTCCAATAAAGCCATTTTTGATTTTACAGCAACAAGAATCACATCTTACAAAGCACACTAAACACAGACTATTTCACACATACTAAGACTTAAAGTGCAGTACTGCATATAACTTGGTCCTACAACACTTAGACAAAAAGTTTAGATTGATTTGTTTTCTCGTATGGAAATATATGCAACGATGCATAAATCCAGCACAAGCCAAAAACCAGGCTCCCCGTAAGCCCACAATAAAATACTGGCCATTTGAAAATCAATGGGTCCAACCCAAGACTTATTTTGTCATATAATATCCAACAAACCTTGCATCTATAGACTTAATACAAGCCCTCTTTTCATTTCTATATAGCAACATCTCATCTTAACATCAATCTGTAGACTGACTACAAGCCCTCATTGTGGAGCTTTATTCTCTCATGCTTGTAAAGTAACATATCTTCTAACATCGTTTGTAGACTGAATACAAGCCTTCTTTATTGGCTCTATTCAAGTCTGTATAGTAACATCTCCCCTCACATCAAATCGTAGACTGAATACAAGCCCTCACTGTGCGGCTCGCTCTATTCTTCCCTGTATAGGATATCAGAAATGACAAGTGCCATTCGTATCATCATTCAGCTGTGTCGGCAAATTTGACTGATCCTGGTAATCTAGCCAGCTTTGGCGTTGTGTTACCGCCTCCTGCGGCGACTGGTGCTGACGTGAACCCATAGGACGCGGCACGAGATACGGGTGTCTTGGGTGGTCGGTGCAGCTTGGAGGTCCCTGGCAAGCTGAAGCAACTTTTGGGTAATAGGATTCTTCTATTTGCTGGAGTAGTATGTAAATTTTGGGTCAGAAAGTCTAAATGTGCTGCATATCCTCCACTTAAAACCTATAAATATGATAATAAAAAGATGAATAAACAATTGAATAAGATCATGTTAATATTGATATTGTTTTATGGCAATGTCCCAAGGTGTCCAGATGAACTGCTGCATAGGACCATGGAATTCCAAAGTCCTATGCAGCAGTTCATAAAATACCTTACCTTGTCCAATAAATGGTGATATACGCACTAAACTTAGGCCAAAAAAAAAATATTGTTTGTTTGCCCTCCAGTGGAAAAATTAAAATTTTGGGTCGGTCGGTCGGTTAATCTTTTTTTTTTTTTTTTTACTCTACACATATGATGTCATTCCATGGATTTTATCATGAATACCAAGCAATGCAGGGCTTAATCAAAAATTGTTGGTCATTATTTAGAGGAAATATGCATTTTATACTACTAAATGTGACTTCACTGCTAAATATTACATTTTACATCAAAAATATTGAGTTTTCATATTTTACATGTTTGAAGAAAAAAAAAATAAACTAAAATCGCGACCCTAATTTTTGGCATTTTTAAGGTCGGTTGCGGAGGGCAAACAAACATAATTTTTTTTTGGCCTAATGCATAAATATTAATTATTCAAAGAGAAAACATCATATTCTGAATATGTATTAGCTGTGTAGTAAATGCACATTAATCAGATTGGGAAATCTATCTGTGAAAAAACAATATTCAAGATTTTGTTTTTGGTAATGTCACTCTAGTTTGGACATAAGGTTTAGAGCCTAAAATTCCCCCCAAAAATAAAATGGACATTCTAATCTATTTGTGGAACAAAAATTCAGAAATTTTCAGAAAATACTGTATTTTGACCAATATAAAAGGTGATCATCCATCCATCCATTTTGCACTAACACTTAAGTGACCAAGTGTGTGTGTGTGGGGGGGGGGGGTTCCTAGGGGCTCTAAGACAGGTTTTCACACGTAGCGCAAAATGCAACAAATAACGCAGCGGGTCCCTCAGAGGCAAAAAGATTCAAATAGATCCAGTTATTTTTGTGCTAATTAGCATAAAGTGATTTTTGAGGGCGCTATTCAAATTTGTTTTGCCCATAAAACCGAAACCAAATAGCTTTTTACTAATTTTATTTTGGCAATGTGTTTGTACTTGCAAAGTGCAAATTTGAGCAAAATTTCCTTCGGGAACAGGGTTTTTGACATTTTGGTTGGAAAATTTGTGATTTTTTTTTTGCCGCCATTTTGAAATGGTTCATCCGATTTTCCTATTTTTTCCTATACTTTGGTCCTTTTTAAGACCAGACTTTAAACATAAAATTCATATCGGAAAGGTGTTTTTAAGGTCCCTAGGAACCCCCTTGGGCACCAACGGGTGGGAAATAGCTTGGTCTGTTAGGTGTTAAAAAGCACCCAATTTGAGTAAAATCGGATGGTTTTTTTTGTCAAAATTAATAAAATGATGAATGGGTAATTCAATTGAAAATAGTAATAGCAAAAGTCAAGTTTTCAAATACTGGCTGGCACATCATTGTACAACAATTTTTGAACACCATCCAGGGGTCACCTATAGGGTGTGTAAAATTGGGACACATATATCACAAACCTAAACAACAATCATGGTTATTATTTAAAGGGCATCGGTCAAGTTCAGCATTTTGAGATTTTGATCAAAATTTTCCCAACATCTGGTAATTGACTGTTATTTTCTAACATATGAAGTGGAAATCATCAACAAATAAAATGTCAAAATTTTGTCCTTTAAATCTTGAATTTAAAAACCTTGAATTACCTGTGCTTGGTTCTGATACTTCTTGGAGACTTTTCCTACGATATATATCTGTGATGATGTTAACCCAATCGACGAATATACATAAATGTCTTTACTGGATCCGTATGCAGCATGGAAAATTACTTTGCTCTGAAAAAATATAAAATGGATATCAAACATGAAATAAATAAATGCATGTAAAATTTCAAAATATATAAAATTGTGTACCACTACCCTAACCCTATATTAAGAGAGTTTCTATTTCCAGCCTTATGCTGCATTCATACTCGTGTAGTTTTGTCACTGCATGACGTATTTTTTTTGCACAAACTTGTCGCTTCCAATTGTCGAAGCGGGAAAGCTGCATGTCGCTGAGATAATCGATATTGGCAAAATTTTACCGCACGGGAAGATTTTTCGAGTTGAAATTAATTAAACTTTCAGAGGGACATGAAGCGGCAAAGCCGCAAAACTGCTAGCCAGCAAAATTGTGAAATGAAGCAAGCTATAAAGCTGCAAGCGACAATAAGTAAGAAAGCAGCATTACTCCCCAGAAAGAGAGTAGTTAAAAAAGTGTGTTTTTACCTGAATTAAACCCAAAAACCTTTCCCATGACAAACCCATGTAAACTTGATAAATCACGTTTCCAGATATTTAGATTTGAAAATTCCCCCTCAACTTTCCCGCACTAATAATAATAATTGGTTTTTATATTGCGATTTTCCATTTAGATCAAACCGCTCATGATTTGCTGCAGGTAGATCGTCACAATCATTTCACTTCATTTAGGCGTTTTGCGGCCTTTACAAGCGCATTATCCTATCGGTAGTTTGATTGTAATATGTACCCTTTATGCAGCTTCCCATATCCTGGGTGGGGGCAGACTATGATGGACAAATCTGGTGACAGTTTTTAAGTGCAGGAGGAAGATCGGAGTACCCGGAGAAAAACCTGCGGAAGCGAGTATGGACTGAAAACCAAATGCACATACAGCGCATGGACCGGGGATCAAACCCACAACAGTCCTATGGGCTCATTGGTGCAAAGCTAGGGAAGTACCGCTGCGCTAACCCGCTTCCCAGTTATTCTTGGCTATTACCGCAGCTATATTTGCTGTAGAATGCCATAATAAGATGAAATAAATTATGCTTGAAAACCACAACCTAAGGCAACAATTACCGTATTGTTCCTAATAATCGCCCACTGGGCGGCAACATTTCATGAGGGGTGGGTGATTATTAGAGACCAATTTTCAACATCAAAATTTGCAAAAAATCGCTAAGTAAGCTTAACAATTACGGCAACTTACTGTTATAATGGCCCCCGATAACCCGGAAGTGCTGACAACTTTTCATCATTTCCGGGATCGCGACCTCATTGGTACCATTTCCTGTTACTAGCGATTGTTGGTTAAAGCTTAATGATACATGAAAATGCTACAAAATTTAATGTTTTTTAACACTTCTCTTTGAAATTTTTTGGGGTGGGCGTTTAATAGAGAATAGCCGATTAATAGAAACAATATGGTATTTAAATATAATGTACGTAGAAATGAGCAGTACACCGAAGTCAATTTATTACCTACATTATATTTGTTGTAGCTATATACACAGAAAACCCAAGACACTCTAAAACCATCTGGTATAATGTGCCAAATTAATCGAGTCCATAGACCCTATTTGACCAAAACACAGTTCCGTAAGACCCTAAGATGAAAAGCCTTGGCGGCACATACCCACCAACATTTTTCGAGTACCTCCCAGGCAATATCCCCTTCCCATTTAAAAAACTAATTAAATCTAAATATGCCCCAGCGTCAATGATCACAAAGTTTCTGAACATTGGGTCGACTGCAAGAGGTTCCTGATTCTAATCAAAGAGAAACCATCTGTTTTAACAACACATACTTTGGAGTAGTTATAGTTAATTCAATACTTTATAGAGCTATTAATGGAGAATGAAGGTATTGTTTCAAAGTCAATGTGTGTATCTGTCCATCTGACAGTTCAAATCTGATTCAATCCGGTTTAATTTTGACAGTTCAAAATGGTTTAGTATACATATTTACATTGCAGCCCAGACTAAATTAAATGAACATTTATTAATTTTAAAATGCTTTCTTTGTTTTGCTATTTTATGCCAGCATTAATAATAAATACTGAATACTGGGGATTTATAGTGTGCTAAACCTCCCAGATTTTGTAATTCCACTCGGCCTCTGCACACTTTACAGGTGTTCGCTGACCACTGTGGCCCAAGTAAGCTCCATTCCACAACAAGCATCATTTCAGGTTCTGCGACAACCCCCCACATACGCGCCATCGCTGCCCGGATCAGCTCCCCGAGTTTTGTATGGGTTTCCACGAAACAATTAGCTGTTAGTTCCTTGTCCAAGGGAATTTCAAGCACACTCAACTTTTGGCACTGGCGGGGTTTGAACTCGGGACCGTCTGCACCGCAAGCAAGCGCCTTACCGATTGAGCTAACTTGACTGCTTAATTAATGATTGTAAGTGTATGTAACATCTACTATCACTGATACAAAAAAGATTTCCATTTTAAACTTAATTTTAACACCTTGTGCAATTAACCTTAAAGGTCATGCATTCATTATGAAAACACTATATGCAGCCATCTAACAAAAGTCAACTCAAAAAGCTAATAAAATTTTAAAATTTCGTGTTAGATTTACCTGATCAATGAGACTTCTGAGATGTGCAGCTTTTTGGCGGAGTGGATCTGTTGACAAGCCGTCAGAAAAGAAGACCATTCCATGAGGGAAATTGTGTTGCGCCAGCCATGCTACAACCTTCTGCTTTTGCATACTGGGTCGTGCTGTTACATAGATGATCAGGTAGTTGAGTTCCTGCCAATGCCTGCAAAGAAATCAATTTATGTTCATTAAGGTTTTGTCAGGGGTGTTTTTTGTCGAGCGAAAACGAGACATTGCAAATTACAATGTCTCTTTTTCGCTCGACAAACAAGACATTGTAATTTGCAAAGCAATTCTTCATAAGTTTCTTCATACTTTAGGTTGCCAAATGTTATGGCATTTGGGCGTATTTGGAAACAAGAACGATATTAACAAAATATGTGTAAAATGAGGCTTTAAATGCAAGCAGATACGTAAAGCCGTTTCCAATCTTACTCTTACTATTATTATATACCACATAAGGAATTGATTTGTTGGTATTTTGTTTAATGTACTTCAATATGTATCCCTTTCATTTTACAGATGAAAGTATTAAAAAGGATAAGAAAATGACTTTTCGTTGTGAAATTTATTTCCGTGTTGATGTTTTGGGCGCTATGATAGTGTGCGACTTAACTGTCCAACAAAGTAAAAACGCAGTATGTGCATTGCAGATCAATTGCAAGCTACTTCGTTTTCCCTTGGAGAAATCCTGCACAAATGAGACGATCAATTCACTTGCATAACTTAAGGCAGTATCTACTATATTTTTCTTGTTGATATGTCATAATAATTTTTTGTTGATCTCGACAAATGTGCCGACACAAAGTTGATATGAAAGAGTATTGGTTTTGGCCAAAAAAAAAATTGTTAGCCTAAGCTTAATGACCCTATATAGACATAGTCTTACACATAATGTAGTAACCCTGGACAAAATCCAGTACAAAAATAGTACAACATTCCTAAGGTGCACATTTGGAACATCATTTAAGTACAATTTGAGTACATTTATAGTACACAAATTTGTACTAAAACTGTACTATAATTGTGTTCCAAATGTGCACCTTAGGAATGTTGTACTATTTTTGTACTCGATTTTGTCCAGGGAATGCACCTCCAGTTCTTTTGGTGTACAACAATGGATGATATAAAATTGATATTTTGTCGTTGTGAACCATCATATACTAACTTTTAAAACAGGTGTAAATGGCAAACAATTAATTAGTATTAAATTGTGAGTGATATTACTGTTTTTCTGTTTGAATCAACGCATAATATATCAAGTTTTTATGGAATTTTACTTGCCCAGTTTTATTGACAAAAGAAATTTCATTTCGACATGTCGAGATATGCTTTAAAATAGCCACATAAGGCATGTTGACAGAAACCTTAATGCTCATTAAGACTATTGAGTTAAGACAGATATTGCAGTTTTACTGAGGTTTAAAGACTTAAAACCGAAAATGACTTAATTAAAAATTGTAGCTGCTTAGTTAAAAATAAAGACACTCATTACATCTTTAGAAAGCCTTAAGGGAGGTCGGAGCCTCACAATCCCTAAATTTTGTTTTTATCATAACTTGAAAACTAATAAAATAAACTACATAAATGTATACATTTTTATAAGGAATCCATTTATAGCATCAAATTTAAATGTTAAGAACTCAATTTTTAGAAACTCTCCAAAAGCAAGTTATTTTACCAAAATTTTTTGAACAAGCCTAGAAAAAGTATTATTTGCAAAAATCTTCAAAAAATAGGTAGAAACCATCTTAACTGATAGTTCTAAGGAAAGTTTTCCAAAATGTTTGATTAACTTCTTAGTTTTTACAAAAATAGCCAAAAAGTGTCAAAAAATGCCCCAAAAAATGAATGTTTGGCCTATTGGGACCAACATTTTTAAAACTAGGGGATTAAACAAAAAATTGAGAAAACATTCCCTAGAACCATCGATATAGATGACTTATACATATTTATGAACATTTTTGCGAAATAATATTTTTTTAGACTTGTTCAAAAAATGTTGGTAAAATAATTCGTTTTTGGTGAGTTACAAAAAAGCAAGCTCTTAAATCAAGAATCTGATGCTATAAATAGATTCCTTGTGAAATTCCCGTGCTAAAAATGTATACTTTTATATGGTTTACCTTATTAGTTTCAAGTTCTGATCAAAATCATATGTCAGAAATTGCGAGGTTCCGACCTCCCTTAAATTGTACTTTTCAAAAGACTACTTACGGCTCGAGACTATTTTGATTTTAAGTGCTATTTTGGTCAGGCCTGATTTTAGTCTGACATCATAAAAAACATTGTATACCCAATGCATGTTTAGTCTATAGTCCAAACAATAATTTATTGGACATCATAAGCAAAAATCCATATTGCAGGGCCCATTACTTGTAAATGAAACCCCACTATGTATTTTTGTTTATTGTCATATCCAATGGGTGATTTTAACATTGACCTTTTATAATATTGTTTACCATCCCTCCCTACCCCAACCTTTGTTACAAACAAAAATACAGAGTGCATGGTCCCATTGTTTGTAAATGCAACCTCTACCATGTATTTTTGTTCAAATTGTCCAATAAATCTTTATTTTGCCTAAAGTAGGATATGTTATCATTTTTTAAACATGATTGATAATCTGGTCTTAACCGACTTAATCTTAAAAATGAACGAGTACAAACCACATTTTTAAGAAATAAACAATGCAATCAAAAAATAGAACTCTACCTCTGCAGTGAATAAGGATAAAATGCACAATAAAAATTACCTTACTACATCCACGGCCCCAGCTCTAACCTTGGGATCCCTTCCCATAATAGATACGCTAGCTGTAAATGAGCCATCGATACTGAACACAACACACTCAGTGCTAGGTGGAACAACTGTAAGATAGCAGTCAGCGAATGTATGGTCACCTCTGCAACACACAATATGGAAATAAAGAACATTTTCATGAAATTGTGAGCACACGAAACAACAATCAACTTTCCAACATATAAATTTGATAATATACATTTTAAGTATTTAAAGAAGGGCTAGAAGACTCAATTTAGTATTTGTGACATTGACTATTTGCACAAAAATGTGCATCATAGGAACTTTTTTAACGTTTAAAAACATCGCTCCATACACCAGAAGTAGCAAACGCCAGACTTCCTCAGAGATGAAGAAACATTCTATTTTTGTATCTGGACCTAAGGCGTTGGAGCACAATTAGGCCACAACTTTGTTCGACCGGCTGCAACCTGGCCATAGTCTTTGATTTTCCAAAATGGCGACCGTGGGCTTTTATTTTTTCTCCTTAAGATTATTGGAAAACATTCATTACATGTTTTGACATTATCTAGAGGTGCAAAATCAAGCCTACGGTCGCCATCTTGGAAAATCAAGGCTGTGGCCAGGTTGCAGCCGGCCGCACAAAGTTGTGGCCTAATTGTGCTCCAGCGCCTAAGAGATGGGGGATTCCAGTTTGGTTTTGATGTGGAGTTGCCATATACAAAATGTAAGTATCTCCTACAAAACTGAGATAAAAATCCTTTCTCCATTCAAGTTTTACCAGTACAGAAACTTAAAACTAGATTTTCTCAGAACTATAGTTTTCTGAATCAGCCTGATGCCTTTACCAATTTGGATGTAACTCTGCAAGACCAAAAAAAAAAAATCAATTTTCATTTTGAGACCCTTAAGGTACCTTCATGCCTTACGATATGATGGGTCACATATGCGCTGCCCCATTCACCTTGATTCTGACATGATGTAGCTAAGTCCTCCAGGGAGGGAGGAACTTACCTTACGACCATTTTTACTGGTTATATATGCCCTGCCCATTCTTTTTGCAGGGATGCAAGTGGGGTTGAAAAAATTTCCTGAACATTTAGCCGAGCGCATTTAGGGGGGGTCCCTTGAAGCTGGGGGGGGGGGGGCTTACCTGACGACCATTTTGACAGGATATATGCCCTGCCCCATTCTCTTTGATTCTGACAAGGTGTAGCTGAGCCTTCCGTGTTTATTGGTTTCTTCAGTAGCATAATGTATCCACTCTCCTGACGGAGGCTGTGTCATCACATGAATGTCAACCTAGTCAGAAAAAAATACATTAACACTTAACAGCATAAAGTACCCCACAATTCCATTAGTGCATAAGGGGTGGGGGGATTCAATAGTACCCCCCCCCCTTATAAAAAACACTATCTCGCCAGAAATTTTTAATAATCTTTACACCATATATAGGTACACTTATCACAACCATATTTCAGGAAAAAAATTAAAAATATGTGTGCCGTTTCAAAATGGCGGCCGAATAACCGATTTTCATCGCGCGGCATCTTGATTTTGGCCAAAATTTGAAAAACTTACTTCCCAAAGGAATTTTCCAATGAAATTTGGTTCAAATTAGGATATCAGGAATACATTGACATTGCTGAAATAAAATTTGGAAAATTTCACTCAGGGTGGTTTTATGGGCAAATCAATTTTTTTCGCACCTCCCCTAAATGCTAATTTATGCTAATTAGCTCAAAAACGACGCGGTCGATCTCATTTTTTTTTTCGCCAAAAGAAGCGCATCTACTATTTAGGCAATTACATAAAGTAACAGCCCGAAATATTGGGTGTTTAAATGCGAGAACCGAAAAAACCAAATGTTGGGTACCATGGTACCCCCCCCCTTATGCAGTTAAGTGTTAAGGTTCTACATACACCACTAAATATAATTGGTTTATTCCATGTTTATCTTTTTCTTCAGTAGCAAAAATAGATAAAATCTGTTGATGTAGACTGTATCATTACATGAATGTCAAACTGATCATATACCGCTAAATAAATTGTCTTAGCTCTAGATATTATCAAATTAAGGTTATACACTACTAAATAACAGGCCAAGCCTTGGCTCCATGCTTTGATTCTTTTCGAATTATCTGGAAAATGTCTTGTGAAATATATACAGGCCTTTATGTCCATTGATTAATTTGTATATCATTTAAATTATATACAATGTATATGGAACTAAATTGCTAAAATCTAAATCTCAAACCAAGCAATGCATAGACCATGCACAGTGTTCAGTGCTTAAAGCACAAATTTATCTTTCTGGACCTAGTCATATAACAGAAAATGGTTTCTTTCTTAAAGGACAGGTCTTGAATTTTACAGATTTCATGGAATCATCGTAACCTTTTCATACTCCCCTGTGCTTGTGTGGTATATTGGAATAGTGCAGGTACTAGAAATATATTTTCATTTGGTTTGAATTATGAATCTAATATAAGATACCAGGAATATAGTTTATTATTGTAGTAACTCGAGGAGTGTCCCAGTTTTTCAACCTAAACTTAGGTCAAAGTAAGGGGTGGGACAAAACATGAGGACTAGCACGAGAACCTTGACTAACCGGTCGATTTACCGAGGTAAATGAACAAGAATATCTGTGAATTGACCGAGCTAGATAGAGCGACTGGTAAGGACTTGGGGATTTCCTTCCAACACAATGACGTCATTACATCAAAAACAAAATCAGTATATAAAACAAATATTGACTGCTCTTAAATATTTGTATACAAACCTTTTCTCCAGTAAGCGTGACCATGTCAAGTGAGCTGTACATAAAACGAGCGGTAAGGACTTGTGGATTTCCATCCAACACAATGACGTCATTACATCGATGATTGGGATTGACATTCTGCAAGATTAATAAGGGCGTAAGAAATATTCAAATTATCAAATAATATAGACACATAATTGCAGCTTTTCCAAATTTGAGCTTTGAGACAGTTGCATTTGCTTGCATTGAGGTGAACATTGGTAGTGTATCATGTGTGTATAAGGCCAAAAAAATTAATTGTTGTGTTGCCCTCAAGTGGGATTTCTGAAAAAATGAGTCGGTTGGTCGGAATTTTTTTTTTTTATTATTTTTTTTAAAAAGCACCTAAAGTACCAAATTTGGGTGCATTTTCCACTATTTTCTCTAAAAACACCCAATCTGAGCAAAATTGGGTGCTTTCCAGACCCTAATATTTTTTTAAAATTTTGAATAGGGTCGGTCGCTTAGGGCAACATAACAATTTATTTTTTTGGCCTAATGTGACCTACTTTGTTCATTTTAAAGTCAATAGCAATATGGTTTAACAAGAAACAAAAATCAAAAATATTGTGCAATTCCAGTTGGTGTTTTAGTTAAAAAGCTATTGACCTCTTTAATTATAACTTGATAACTATTAGTAATTTCATATAATACTCTACTCTTGGTGATGGGAAATATTTTGGAGTGTGATGTATGCTAGCAAAATGCAGTGACAACTTTGTGCTCGAGCCCAGGAATTGAACTCAGGACCTTTTCATATGCTATCAAACTGATGCTGCATCACCAGTTACTCTGAGTTTGTGAAATGTAATAATATCTCCTCTCTCCTCTCTATCTCTCTTGAACGGAAGGTGACAATTCAGTTCGGGAAAGGTCATAATTCCTTTACGTAAAGGAATTTATTCACAGTTAGACTTCCGTAAAGGAATTCCTTCATTGTACAGTAAAGGAGTTCATTCATGCTTGTCGCTTACTTCAAATCAATTTAAATTTAGCTATGAACTTATGAATTCTATCTACCAAAAAATTTTGGCAGACAGAACTCAAAATTTCATAGCTAAAATTTCAGAATAGGTCCCAATAAATACAAAATGCTGTAAAATGTTCTCCGATTTTCATAGGTTGCTCCAAAAATTGATTTAAAGTTAGTGTGCATGAATTCCTTTAGTGTACAATGAAGCAATTCCTTTACGGAAGTCAAACCGTGAAGGAATTCCTTTATCTCCTGCTTTTTGGGCATTGAATTATTTCCCTCAGCAAGGATAATCTTGTGATCAATTATTTATCTCCCCTCTCTTGGTCAGGTATTTAAATCTCTGATCAAGTCTTAAAGGGGCATTGGAAAAGTTCATCATCCCCAAACCTTTCCCCAAGCATTTTGAGATTTTTGCATCATTTGAAGTATTAGCGGTAATAATGACGGCATGTAAAGTTTCATTGTCAAATACACACCCTATATATCAAAATATTCTGATATTTACAGAGTAGTCTCATCCCCAAGATCAACAAACAAAATAAAATTCTAATTTTAGACCTTTCTGAATGTTTTGATCAAAATTTTCCCGATATCCGGTAATTGACTGTTATTTTCTAACATAGGAAGTGTAAATCATACACAAACAAAATTTAAAAATTTTGTCCAATGCCCCTTTAAGCCTCGAATGTATCGTGCCCTCTGTTACTAAAGTGGCATTCACATTCAACAATATTAACGACTAATATCCATTTTAGAATTTCCATTGAATGAGTGTCATCATATTGACTAAAACCAATATATGAGTATTCCTGTCTACAATTGCGGTGAAACAATTGTGAGCGCATATGGGATGTACATTGATGTAGATCCGACAAATGGTAAGTGTGCGTGCCTCACATACTGTGAGCGAGAGGGCGTTGACGGGTGCAAATACATACGCACAGTTCAACACACAGCAGGAATCCACATCTGGTTGATGCATCATCGCGCAGACACAATCTCCATTGTTAGAATATATAATTGATGTACATTCCCCAAATATTTATGCGTACCACGTGAATAAAAAAAAATTGTGCACGGATTTAAACTGATCTTGACCTTGATCAAAGCACCAAATCATAATTTTTTTGTTATTGTAGTAAAGCAAATTTAATAAGCTTTCAAATGCAGAAAAAATGATGGAAATCGGATGAAAAATAAAAAAGATATGACCAATATTGTAAGTACGTCTCTTTTTCTTCCATTCCAATGGGATTTACACAGTTACGGGTTATGGCATTATGATAAAAGCTAAAAGTACTCACAAAATTGGTCATATCTTTTTTACTTTTCATCCGATTTCTATTAATTTTTTCTGCATTTGAAAGCTTATTTAATCTGCTTTACTACCATAACAAGAAAATTATGATTTGGTGCTTTTATCAAGGTCAAGATTAGTTTTAATCGGTGCACATTTTTTTTTTATTCACGTGGTACGTATATGTCTATGACATTGTGTACTTTTGTGAACTGTCATGGTGTCTGTGCACCATTGCCTAAATTTAGGGGCGAGTGCATATATTATATTTAGATGTTTCTCATCCAAACCACAGCAGTGCTATTTCAACATGGTATATTCAAGTGTTAATGAAGTTGAATGTGTACAAACTGCCTTTGAAATGATGAGGAGGGGAGGGGGGGGGCACTCATCTTGTTTTCTTTGGTGGAAATGTGTGGCCAAATTACTGAACCGGGGAGCTTGGGCAAAGAGGATTGACTTTCAAAAAAGGGGGTTAAATGTAATTTTTAAAAACAGAAATTTCTAAACTTCTGCTTGAAACCGGAGTCTTGGGAATGAAACCTTTAAAAAATTAAGACTTGGACACTACAGAACATGCTTGGTATTAATGGTATTATTCCTTAGGGAGTGGTAGACACAGTGTATTGAAAAGGGAATCTGCAAATCCCCATACCACCTTTGTAGGCCAATCTCCCTCCCGCGGAGGCTCTTATTTTCACATCAATGTGAATCCAAGCCACAATAGGGAGAAAAAAACCACTTGGACTCCTGTTGGACACTTATTGGTAAAAGAAATGATAGGGACAAAATCAGTGCCAGTTATAAAGCCATATATTTCAATTTATGTCAGAATTCAGCAGAAATGAACATAATTCTATCAATATTGAGTAAGGAAATTTGGAGTTCTTTACATGATGATGTAAAGATATTACTTTTTTTGTGTCATGCTTATATTACCTATTTCTGTTAAAATTTAAAAATAATTTATATACAATTCATTTCTTTGACCCTTAAGATTTCACCTATTTCCCATTTCATGTTCTATAGAAATTTTTATTAATGACTATTTTCAGGATCTCTTTACCATTTTCAATATATCTAGCATCTATAATTAAAATTATGAAAAATATATCCCTGATTATAATATGAAGATGTGCATGTATATATGCTCAGGGGGCACTTTAACCCAGCTAGCTAAAGAAAGTTTTCTGAATATTAAAAATGGTTTTAGTTTTGGTCAGAAAACATTTCCAAAAATCGTTTCAAAAACGTATAAGTGTGGAGTTTTTTTTCCCGCTTAAAAAACGTTTAAACACAACGTTCTAGAAACGTTAAAAATAGGTTTAATTTACGTATGAAAAACGTGAAAAACCAACACTTTAAAAACGGTTTTCCAAAAACATTCCAAGAAAGGCTTAAGAAAACCCAATTGTAACCGATTCAGAACCGTTGAAAAACGTTTCAGACACGTTTTGTGTTTGCTGGGAAATCTCATCCGGTGGTTGACCACCAAAAATTGACGTTTCTGGCTGGTTGCTATTATTCTAATCAATGACAACCCCCAGAACTGCCAGTTCTGGAAGCTTATTGTAGGCTTCTTTTTCGTTTTTTCCCAGGTAGGTTAGACTGGAACAACAGCAGTCAATTTCTACTGTTTTTTGCAATTGCAATTGTTATCAGTCAATCTCGTTAGAAATTAATTAAAATTTCGACTACAATTAGAATCAGCTGGGGATAGCCAAATTTGGCCATACGTGACATCTAACAATAACAATACATAAACATGACTTCAGAGCTGATAGTTCCCAATGAATTTGAAACAAATATACATATATCAACATAGAATACTGATTTATAGATTTTTAAATGTTAAATATCTGGTGAATGCTTAAGGGTTACAGAAAGATCTCAGTTTCATTCAAGCATGCCTGCCAAGCACCTAGATGCCAAAGTCTGATGCAATATTAAAGGAACATTCCAGAAGAATCTGATGCAATGTGGAACATTCTACAAGAATCTGATGCAATGTGGAACATTCCAGAAGCGAGAGATAGAGAGGGAGAAAGAGAGTCAAGTTTACATTGAACTAATCAAATAAATGAGTAGAGTGGAGTAGAGATTAGAGATTTAGGCAAGTCCAAAATAATCATTAGTTACATGCCCTGAAGTTTAAGACATGCAGATTAGGTTTACAAAAAAATAATAAAAAACAAAAATGTAAGCTAGTTCATAATTTAGACGGGCTTCTGTAGTTTATTGTGAACAGAATTGACCCTTGTCTAACCATAGTGGTAGTACTGGATGCACTGAAAATTAAAAACGCCAATAATGCCAAACTAAATTCATACTTCAGAGTTGTAAAGTATTTTGAGCTATAGCAGTCAAGCTATATAGTAGCACATTTCTGGTTTCAACCTCTAAAAGTGCTTGACTATTGCATTTCAGAAACGTTTCTGTTTAAGTATAAATTTAGTGTAGATTAACTAATATGTGGATTACAACTTAGAAGGTTGTACATATTAAAACTCAGAGTAAAGGCTTATTAAGATATACTTTCGATTCAAGCATATTCTTTTGCAAAAATTAATTTCTTTTTGCATATAAACACCCACGGAAGAATCGGGCCACAGATAGTGCTTAAGTCTTACCCTACCAAATATCAAATGACAAACAGTAAATCAAGCTTCAGTTGTAACAAACCCCTAAAAATCTTCCTTCAAAGAATGTGCAAAGTACGAAAATCCATGTTCCAGAAACTCAACTTGGTGAGACAAGGGTCTGTAGAAAAATCAAGGTTGTTCATACTAGAGAGGTGACACTACAAATAAAATGACGGCAGAGTAATCAATAAGCCGACTCATTACAAAATTTTCATACCAAAGCAAGATTTTTGGTGCATTCAGAGTCTTAGTGATCCAGCAAAACCCGGGGAAGGGAGGGGGTACTCAACTTTGGTCTGGACAAGGATGTACGGTCAAGATTCTGGAACCCTAACCCATCTTTAGGGGTAATTTTTGAGAAAAAGAGCACCCATGTTTAGGGATTTTGCTCCAAAAACCAGGCCAATTTTTAACAAATTTGATTTCCCTGGCTCGCACAATATTTGTGATTTTTTGCCCATTATAGAAGTTTTCTTGAAAATGTGACCCATGTTTAAGGATTTTGGGCAAAAAAATGGTTATTTAGGGATATTTTGTTAACATCTAACCCAGTTGGATAGCACGTCTTGGTATATCTTACATATGAGTATTGCAAGTTTTGGCTATGTATGACAAGGTTAAGATTGCCAAATTTTTGACATCATTGCACCATCACAACAAAAGAGCTCTGAATACGCTCTTTTCATCAATATTACCAATGCAAAATAGCAGAAATATTACCTATTCTAGTATGAACACACCTTTAAACAGAAAACATGGCATCAAGTTGTGCCAATAAATGATTGGTGGATTATATATATATATATGAAGATGTTGAGTTGGTTATATATATGATGGGCGGTTTTAATATAAACAATGATGGAATGAGTGGAGAATGCAGCACACCTTGTTCCCTCCTTCTTTGCTGTTCTGCCTCGAGATCTGAATTGTGTATACAATTGATATGCATGGAATATGCAGAAAAAAGACAAGTAACATTTAGTTCTACGATGAAATAACACATATCATACTTCTATCCCACTTACCAATAAATATGTCAAAAATATGTTGATTAAAGTCACCATTGCATGGACAATGTGAACACAATGCAGGGTTCAGCACCGTTAAACAAATCAAGTGTTTTCATTTGGAAGCAATAGTGCCCTGAACTCTGGATATTTTTACGTTTGTATTTTCTGAGGAATGGCAACTTTTACTTCAATTGCTTTTCAGAGTAGCTGTTGTTTTGTAGTGTGCATTTGCAGAAAACGATCCAGTCTGTACACTTCACATTCGCAGTACAACTCTTGCATAATTACTTCAATCCAACTTTGTACAATGTGTTGTGACCAAAACAACAACAAATTGAATCATTGGATATTCATTTTTGCCACAAAACAGGCCTGCCACAAACATTTTCAATTGACGTCATCGCAATATTGCTACTTCCACATACAACAGACACTCTGAATCTAGGTCTTGCTCAAAGGGTGACATGTGCGCAAATACAGCTTGTCCCAATATTAATGCAACGAGCAAATAAAAAATATTAAAAATAGTTGCCAAAAGAATAAATCTTAGTAATATATATATTTCAAAAGTGGAGTAATTACTCTACAACGTACTTTCTGTCCTGTTTAATTTTACCACCCCAGTCCAAAGATATGAAGAATTTAAGAAAGCCCTATAAATCTATGTTGGTCCGATTTGTGAGATTAGACTTCCAGCTAAAGGAATGCAGAAGTTACAATGAGGAGAATATGAGAGTATTCTGCAAATAACTAGAGCACAGTCAATCCAAACAAATCTCACCTAACCTGTACCTAACATAAAGTGATATTTCAAGTTTATCTTTAACTGAAACAGGTCAAAATTTTAATCAAATCAAAGTACGGATCTTTACGATGCTCTCATATTCCTTGAATCTGTTACTTCTGGTAAGACAATTGGGTAGTTTAGGATACAATTTCTACCAAGAGAGTCGAAAAAGTATCATAATGAAAGGTATGAACCAATATAAGACTGTTATTCACATGTTTTTAACATAAATCAAAGAAAACAACTGAAGACAAAGAAGTTTAAGAACTCAAGTAAGTTAGTGATTCATCTGATCGTCACGGGGACGCAACAGGTTGACCCAACCAGACGCAACAACCTACTTAATACCAGTAGATCCTCAGTGAATTGGATCCTTATGTCATGAAATGAGTTCAAGGGATGCTTCTCCTAATCATGTTATGTTTTTAACAATTTCCATTCAACGTGTGCTCATTACGTCACCAATTATGAATCTTTACAGATAAACAAATCAGACCATCAACATTTTTCATGTCTTTACAAAATGTGCAATAACTTTTGATTCAGAGTTCCAAATTAAACAAAACAAAAATCTTGTAAAAGCCAATGGTCTACTGTATCATATTATTATAACGTTTGCAAAAAAATTTCGATCTGTTTTTTCAAAAGAAAAGTTCAAAATCTGTTGCGTTTTTATTGTGACACCCTGTATATTCAGCCTTAATGAGAAAAAGAATATCATTCTCATGATAAAATTTCTCAATTTTAGTTAGTTTTAGTTAACATACGATGTCACCTACATACAATATTGTTAATTCTACCACTACACTATAAATCGGGGGTTTAAAGCCAGAAGGCCATATCTGCAGGAAGAAAAAAAAAGAGTCACAAGGCTGTATTTGCACCTTTGTTGCACGTGCAAATACTGCCTTTTGCCTCTTTTTTTTTCTTGCTGCAGATATGGCTTTCTGGCTTTCAACCCTCGAAATATTAGCCATATATGTTCACATTAATATTTCTTTAGCTAACTATTATTGAAATCATTAAACTTCATACAGAAGTCAAAAATCTGCAGGATGCATATGCAGAGAGCGTGTGCGACTATGCAGCGATATCGAAAATTCACTGATTGGTTCTTCTACTAAGCAATCATGTGAAAAGATAAAAATCTTTCTTACTACGTGTGGTGATTCCCTTGTTTACTCCACGCATTTCCTACATATTCATGATTTATAAGAAATTTATTGGAATTGGGAGATTTTAATGGGTTCGCCGTCGGACAAGATTTGAACTGTCAAGCTTTCGTCAGGAGTAGCTCTGACTTCTTCAGGACAAATATATTATAAAGACATGTGGGCCGTCACTTCCCACTGATGACTCGCATGAGCCATTCACTGAAGGCTCGCATGAAATTTATTGGCTTCAATAATAGGGTGTGTACATACAAAAACATTGAGTTCATGTGCCTAGTTTATGTTACGTGCTTATGAGTTCAAAAGGTGTTGGACGACAGGGCTTCCAAAGAGAAGATATAATGTGCTTTCTATCATACATTGCCTCCTATGAACAGCAGCTAGTAATACCTTCCCATCACCATTATCGACAATATATTTACAGTTAAAAAAACGAGAACCATTCCATAGGAAATACGTGCTATCTTGCTGTGATTGTTTATCGATAAACATATACGATTCCTTCGATTAGCCAAGATATTTTTTTCAAGATTTTTAACGTAGAGTCCATGAAGAGCATATTTGGTTCCCCATTTACTTGGCGGTCCTCTAGTTTACCTTTAAATTGCCTACTAAAAAAGTGAAACAATTGAGTACCGTATCACCAAAAATACTAAACTTGTTGGTATATTACTTTACGTACTTCAATATACAATTTGCGCAGCCATTTACTTTACGTAAACAAGATATAAATGAGACTATATGGCCGCGCTTTTTGTCACGCATGCTCAGTTCATAAAATCATAGTAGTGGTATATTATCAATTTCGAAACATCTTTTTGCCTGAGTTTTGTGTGGCTCAGTGGTTAGGGCGAAGGTACATGAGAACTTTTGGGTTTTCATTTCCAGGTTCGAGTCTGCCAGTGGCAGTATTGTTTCTTTATCCTATTTTCTCTTTAAATTTAATTAGTTTTCAGAATATGATATGTATGGATCATTTTTAATAATACATGCATTTTTTCTCATAGGTACTTGTAAATTTATTTCCATAAAGAAATCTCATGCAGGAAAAGACCTATGATTTTCAACTGAAATCTCGTTATGTAAATCAGTAAATCAAGAACCATGCCAATAAATTCAATTCAATATAAATCTGTAATTACAAATCATGTGGATATTAAATAGAGCAACAAATTCTAACTCATCAAAAGCGCAGTGGGATAACGAACTTTGACTGAGATAGTGTATTCAACATACACAGCATTTGCAAGGGCTACTGCAATACTGGCTATCTACCCTACGCTGACCAGTCGTAGACTACACTGGGTATATACGATTGTAGTGTAAAATCATGACATGAATTGATTCAATTCAAACGAGTCAGGAATTTCATGTAAGAAAATAAGAACCAAGAAAGTCACAGAACATACAATATTTAGTAATTTTGGGAGCTTTTTGGGAGGTTAGGTCCCGGATTAGGTACACTAGCTGCAGCTGATTATTATACATGTATCTGTCACTTTCCCGAAGTTAACTTAGTGACAACCGGTAGACGAATGACGGCTTTCAAAATTTCGTCGAACTGTATTGTTGGAAGGCTGCCATTGCCGCTGTTCTTCTTATGGGAGTATTTGTACAGGAAAATATGAGTAGTTAGGGATGAACCATGCCAAAATTAAAGATTATATCAATTAACTTCAATTTAGGGACATTTCATCACTAACTACTCACATGATTTGCTATACAAAAAAATCCAATAGGAAGCAATGCATGATGGGATACACACAATTTCTTCTCTTCGGCTACCTCCCTGCACTGTGTGTCAGGAGGTACTCCTGTCATCCAACAACTCATGACGAGTATTTTGCAATAGTTTCCCAAAATTAACCCATATCATACCATACTCTTTTTGACCACTGTGTTAGAGCTGCCATATAACTGCCGTTGCGCCTGTGAGAGAAATGACACTCTGCGATCACTTTGTTATAGATAATTCACAATACATGTCATGTGAATGCAAAAAAGTGCTATAGCAATAGCTGCTATTTGTCATACTCGATAATTGAAACAATAGCAAAATATTTTACCAATTTTTTGCACATTGGTATGAAGTAACTTAGATATAAGGGTGATATACATCCCGATAAGAGAAGATATCGTGTGTATCCCATCATGCATTGTTCTCTAAAGGATTGTTTGCATGGGAAATCATGTGAGTAGTTAGTGATGAAATGTCAATAAATCAAAGTTAATTGTTGCAATCTTGCATTTTGGGTATGTTTTATCACTAACTACTCACATGACTTCTTGTACAAAATTTCCCATAGGAAGCAATGCATGATGGGATACACCCGATATCTTCTCTTCATCCCGATATTCAGTAAATAAATTGGACGAGTGGATAAGTTTGTGGTAGTTGTAGCAAATATGACTTTCTTGCACTCACCAAGACGAGATGCACACAGTGAAGTGGACAAAGTTGGAATGTGAAATAAACTTTTTACTATGCTCGTTCATCCTTGTTTTACACTCCAACTAGCTGCCAAAATCAAGAGGTACTCAGCACTCTTTGTGGTACTTTGCAGAACCACATAGTAAAAGAAAGGAGTCTACCCAAACTTTCCTATCCTAAGAAAGAGACAAATAGCATAGCTCTCAGATTTTAACCCGGGGGGGGGGGGG
>JXSR01S000361.1:7315-22326 GCA_000969725.1 Ophiothrix spiculata
ATCTACTGCTGATACTGGTATTGATGAAGTAGTCATCTACTGCTGATACTGGTATTGATGAAGTAGTCATCTACTGCTGATACTGGTATTGATGAAGTAGTCATCTACTGCTTATACTGATATTGATGAAGTAGCCATCTACTGCTGATATTGGTATTGATGAAGTAACCATCCACTGCTGATACTGGTATTGATGAAGTAGCTATCTACTGTTGATACTGGTATTGATGAAGTAACCATCTACTGTTGATACTGGTATTGATGAAGTAGCCATCTACTGTTGATACTGGTATTGATGAAGTAGCCATCTACTGTTGATACTGGTATTGATGAAGTAACCATCTACTGCTGATATTGGTATTGATGAAGTAGCCAGTGATGATACTGATATTGATGAAGTATCTTTCTACTGCTGATACTGGTATTGATGAAGTGGCCATCTATAGGCCTAGGGCCTACTGTTGATCTTCAAGATAGTGAAAGTACATTTTGTGTTTGGATTTACAGCTTTTTCACAAGAGTCTAGTGTATCTTCAACTTGTGATCGGGCCTAAAGTGATGTCAAACGTCGATTGTTCCAGTTATGTGTGTGTTGTATAGGAAACGTTTACAAGCACTGCATCATGATTGATTTGAAGCCTCTGATCTACCGTGCCGATTTCAGAATGAGCGGCTTTCAGATTTGATGAACTTCAATATGAGTTGAAAAAGCTTTCTTTTTCTTCTTCTTCCCTTACTGTGCATGACCTCTTCACGAATCACTATTATTCGCACATGAGCCGGGCCCTAATGGAATTGAGGGCCCAATGGAAACATTTTCCGTTTTATAGGCTTTTTGGCTATCTTTGGAAGCTTTGGTTTTATTTTTTTAAAGCTAGCTCACATTGCTGATATTTCATTTGTCATGTTTGTAGGCCTATGTGACAAACACTATTATAGGCCTAGGCCCTATGTTCTGATTGTGTATTATGAGCAAAATGTGAAACGAAATTTCAACTTTTTCACAGAATCAAAAGTAGATGCCACTTCATCAATGGTTTTGTCTATATGTTAAACAATATAGTAACTTTTAGCATTTCAAAAACGCACGCAGGTTCCGAGATGTCGCGTCTTGAATGTTGGGTCCAGGGTTGGGTCGAATTGTTCAGGTGACGAAATGTTTACGTCTGGTTACTTATTTCAAGATGGCGACTCACGAAGGGCTGTTTGCGTGGCTTGTAATGCTAATTTTACCAGAGGAATGCTTCGTAGAATTCTTTGAAAAATTTAATTTTTTCGATGGTAAGATATCCATGGTCAAATGTGTTGTTATGACTGTTTATTTTCTCCATATAGGTCCGCCAGTGTTGAAGTTTAGACCTGTAGAACTTTTAGGTGGCCATATTTGCCAAGCCCAAGGCAACTATTCATGAATTATCCCTACATCAGGCATGAGAATCTTCCTGTTTAAACAGGAATTCCTGTTTTTTTGGTGTCCAAATGTATGTGTTTTTCTGTTCTTTTAGCCTGTTTTCCTGTTTTTTCCACAATGTTCCTGTTGTTTCATGGAATTTCATTCTCATGCCTGCTACATGCAGGAACGAATTGTCTCCAATGTACAAGGCAACTAGTATGTGCCGCCCGCAAGACCCCCTTTTCAAGCCTCCTCTTCCGCTTGCGCTCCCCAGGGCCAAGTCTGGGGAGCCAGTGGCAGTGTAGTTCCAATAATTGTAACTCAGGACCAAGTGTCCAGAGTTACAAGGAATATGTGGAGTTACATTGCCGTTTAAGCTTTCTAAGTTTTGACATGAAATAATTCAGAAATTAAAAACCTAAATAAATTTCTCTCAACACAGACAACATCTTTAAATAGTGTAGAATCATTACAAAACTAATTTAAATCCAAAGATGAAATTTATTACCCAAAATTTAGACATAAACAAAGTTGAGGTTGTCAAATTCGGAAACCCAATGTTACAGCATACAAGGTAAGTTTTGACCCCAAAATCACACATTGTGATTCTAAATGTTAACAAATTACCTATCATGAGATGCACAAGACTTTCAAGAAGCATATTAATCATAAAATTTGTAAGCAACTTCAATATTTTGGCTGAATTTGCAGTGTGGACTTAGCTTCAAGATGCTCTGTATACACATGCTTAAATGGCAGTTTTACTACATAGTATTTTCCATGACTTGACACTAAGTCAAGTCATGGTGCCAGGACTAGTGGCAGTGCCGCGTACGTAACGTACATCAATCTTCGTTGATCATGTGAAGGCTGCACTTGAATTAGATCCGACACGTATCCTTACTATGTAAGGATATGCTCAAGTCCATTGACCTTCTCTGTACATGAATTTCATATTAAAGTCAATATCTTCTTTCAGAGAGCATATAAATTTACCAAAAGTATGCCAGTATATTTTCTGTATTGAACTTTAAGTTAACAACATGATATAACAGGCCTTTACCAGCTTCAGTTGAGTTTAAATGCATTTTTTTGATAAAAGTTTGTCAAAATCCAAGATGGCGGCCACCATGTGCTCTTACAAAAAAGTTGCCCAAATTTGGTTTAAAATTTACTCAAAAAATCACAATAATATTCCAAAGTCATTGTGGATCATTTCAGTGAATGTTTGGGTCCTGCATGTAAACTTAGTTTACTAAAAATTGATGAAACAACTTTTCAACTCAAGAATGTACGATGTCAATTGACTTTCTTGTGACTCTATTGAGAGAGTCACTGGTTGGGACTACACTTGAACTAAGTTGAAGGGAGAAAGAAAGATGCTCTTTTCAAGATAATACTTCAATCTTCATGATTCAGTTCCGACATATCCGAAGACCCCATTTTCAAAGAAAAGACTAAAAAGTGTGTTTTATTATGTTTCAACCTAATTTCTAGCGATTTTCAGCTCAAATTTTCCCGAGAAACACAAGCCAAACAACTTCGTTTTTGGCTTGAAGCAAGCTGTATACATATATTACATAACGATTTTTGTGCATAAAATGAAAAATACTAATTGTACTCGAAAAACCAGAAATTACTTAAATTTCCATATATTCCTGAAAGGAATCTTTTTGACATTAGTAACCCTGAACGTCTGAATAAGGACAAAATTATGGTCTTAATAAGGTTTGACTCATTTCAGTTCCTAATTAAGACACTTTTTGAAGTATTTTGCCACCCATAAGAGAAATACACCCAGACGCCTGATCAATATTTTCATTGATATCTTCATCAACTCGATCAATCAAGCACAATGCACAATTGTATCAATCTACTTGAAAACACAATATGCTAATTTAACTGATCATCATTGAAGTGGATTAATTGGATTAGTGGTTTCCACTCATGATGATGGCTTTTCAAACCATGTTAAAAGCACTCAATTGGGTGGATTTATCTAAACAAATACCTTATTTAGTGTCTGATTAACAGGCTGAAAATTTGTGGGAATAACAGTTCTCCTTATTAAGACCATTTGTCCTTATTCAGATGTTCAGGGTTACTTGTGTGAGTGACATAAATAAATGAAAATCGCAATGTTCGGATCAGAGAAATCAAACGGTATGTTTGGTTTCAATTGTTTACATTGGTTACCATGTGTAAACATATCTTCAAACATTGTGTGACTAACAACTTCGTCTTCAGGAAGTGCTTATATAGGGGAATTCATACATAGGTCAACCAAGAAAGGTGATGTTGGTTACTCTCTCAATTGGCTGTGACTCAAGAAAAAACTGATTAGAAGGAAATGGATTATGTTTCAAAGAAATAATCATGACCTTGGTTTTCTTAGCATTAGCTTGGAGAAAGTTGTCAGTGAACCAGTTGAAAATCATGTTGATGTCATCCTGAAAGGAATGAAGATCGTTAATATCATTAATGGGTTTGTACAGAGTTGTATCGTCATAAAAGGGGAATGCAGGGAAGGCTATTAATAAAGATTAAAAAGACCCAGGACAGAGCCCTATGGGCGAGTTTCCCCAAATAAGAAACTTACTTTCTACGATCTCTTAGTTTAGGATATATGAAATGTAGGTCCAGTAACACTAATAGTCTTTACGGCTTCCTACCATCCTCAATTTACCTCTATACAAGTCTGGTAGTATAATTTTTCTGACTCTGAAAAATCTTGCCTTCGCAGCCTAAGTTCTAGTCCGTATTTATTTAAACTTTGACCTGATAAATATCTGTTGCATGATTGATTGGGCCTGTTGGTTAATTTGGGCGTATTTCAGGGCTGGCAATAAGTCTGCTCAACCAATAGAGTACGATTCTGCAGGCAAGCCCACAGCGCCTGTCATACACATCACAAAGTAGTTGACCACCTAAGTTATAAATACAAGCGCCCAAAGCTAGTTTCATCAGGTTCTTTTATATATATTCAGCCCCCTGACACTTTATCCCCATATGGTCGCAGTTTATAAATAGGTCAGTCTAATATCATGGATTTATTTCACTTAACATAGAAATTTTATGTTCTAAGCAAAATATTTTAAAAAGTAGAAGTTTAAAGACAACAAATTTGATACCATTTTGTAGGTAGTTCTGTTCTTTTTAAGATGCAAAAAGTTCCACTCCATTTGAGTAAATAAAAAGGGAGTTACGCTTAAAAACGTAAAGCTAAGTCAGGGTAGAGTCGGAGGAGGAGCAGTCCATAGACTGGCATACAAAATGGCCCAAAATTGTGTTACTTTGAAGCCTCACAATTCAAAAAGTATAAATGATAGAGGTGTCAAATTTCACACCATTAAAGACTAAATGTAAAACTATAATAATAGACGACAAAATGTTACAAAAAGTAATTTAATTAATTAGTTAATTGAGTGTTAATTAGGGTAATTTCTCCTATTCATTACTGTGCGAATCCACCATTTACACTCAAAAAGGTTTAAAATAGCATATCTTTTGACTGAGTTGGCCTATATTGTAAAAGTAATGCATTTTTAAAAGGAAGTTTGATGAGGAATGCGATTTTGGCATAGGTTTTTTGGTAGTTTGTACAGGAAAAAAGTTATTGCTGATAAAATGTTCAGAAAATAACAAATCGTTTCATGATTTTGGACCACACTGTATATTTTAGCCACAATGTAATTGGTCACGAAATATATGATTTTATGAAAGGCCATCATTATATCCTTAAAGCAATATTTGTTTCATCTGGATACATCTTTCTAAAAAAAAAATCACTGCATGGTAAGTTGGGTCACTAAAATGTACATTTTTTAATGTTACACCCTGTATATTTTTGACCCACCCTGTATTTTTGAATTTTTGTCTGCAGATATGACATCCTAGGAATATAAGCTTTCTAACGGTATACAATGTTCCAGGTTTAAGTGTATATATAGGAAAAATTTGACTCTGATGAATTAGAATTGGTGCATTTTTCTGAATTTTGGAGTGTGAAATTATTTTTATGACCTAATTATAAACTGCGACCATATACTAAATATAGCTCATTTGATTACTATTTCTCAACGGTTGCTGGTTAACGTTTCTTCGCTGATGACGTGATCAGTGGCTGCAAATAACCAACTAACGAGAACACACAAAGAATAATCCTTCTCAAATATCAATAAATTTTGACATCGTTCTTGGGTTGTGTTACGCTTAATCGGGGACAAGGTGTGCAGCATTCTTCATCGTGTGTTCTCGTTTTTGTTCACATATTACGTTACACGTTACGTAATTGGGGCCATGTTTTGAGCTCAGTGTCTGTGATATATTTTTATATTCCCTTGGATGCATGCGTGTGATTGTGTCAACAAATCGTTGATATCTGAGCAGGAGTAGGCTGTGGAAAATGACGGATTTATGAGCATCATATGACATGATTCTTGTTTGTAATATGTATAATGAACCGTGAGTGTCTGTAGGAAAGGCGAGTCAAGTAGTGACTGACAACGTATAAGTTATCGAAATGAGCAAATGTAGGAGGACTTCACGGCTGGCATACATCCTTATTTCACTAAAGTTCCACGCATTCGTACTGTGACCTGGGACCTACGTAAATTACAATACCCAATGATAAAAGGTAATGACGGTCCACAGGTCACAGCTCTGGGACTAATAGCATACATGTAGGCCCTATAGTATTTTGACTAAAAATCCATTCCGCAAGACTTGGTCGCTGCGCTCCCCCAGACTCGTTGATGGCAGTTAAGCACTCGTTGATCCGCTCGTTGGTCCTTGGACATTACGAGGGTCTTTAACAAAGACTATCCATACCTACCAAATTTTTTTTAGTACTCCCCCCAGGTCATATCATGATCTTCAGGCAGGGGAGGCCATGATTTAGTAGAAGCTACTAAATATAGGGACCATTAGGGATTTCTAAAACGAAAATTTAGGGTACATTTTACGTGTCTTTCTATTGGCGCATTGTTATTGATATTGAAAATATTACAGAAATCATATTATTACCTTTGTAGCTGAAAGCAGACCTAGGACATACGCAGCACAATGATTTAAAAATAACTCGCCTTTAAACAATCAATGCATCCGTACATTTTCTTTCTTAATAGCAATGGAGGAAATATGTGACCCGTCATATTTTTTGGTCTCATCTGAAAGCTGAGATTTTAAGCTTTAAAATGACACCTTGATTTTGGTTATTGGATGTTCGGTTGCGAAGTTACACCCAAATTGGTAAAAGGCATCGGGCTGATTCGGAAAACTATAGTTCTGAGAAAATCGAGTTTAAAGTTTTTGTACTTAGTAAATCTTGAATGGAGAGAGGAGTTTTAGCTTGGTTTTTAATACATTTTTCTTATTTTTTTGATGTTGGAACCTGATTAATATGATAGATTACACTTCAATGACAACCTTTATGATGAAATTAGAAATTCGACCTTGGACATGATTTTTGACTATGCTTAGCTTCAATGGCCTGTATCTCGTAATGTACTATGCCGGTATTAAGGTACCTTTCGATATGACGATCCACATATGTGAAATGATGAGCTGTTTGTCATTTTGTTGTTGTTTGAATACCACACATCTCATATGATTTTAATGTAGGAATGCAAATATTTAATTTTTTTTTTTTTTTGCTGGTCTATTTTCTTTACAGTTCCATGTTTGAAGATTGCCCTGAGTAAAGGTCTTGGATATGGCATCATACTTGGTTCTGTAATGGGTAAGTTTTGCCAATTCACCTTTTGCATGCGGGGAGAGCCTGATCTCGAGGTCAAATATGTGCACAGTTCAGTACAGACGCGAAAGCTGTAAATTCACTCTCCAGACCGAGGCTCTACCTGAAAATTTACTGTGCAAAGAGTCGATAGAGGAAAAAAAATGGTGACTTGATATACCCTTGAGTGCATTGAGACGCATAATTATAATAGGCGTATAAGGCAAAAAAAAAGGAACTCTGTCTCAGCTTACTTAAGGTCAAAACCCTAAGCGCTATGCATTTTTTTTTAGCAAAAAAGGGCTACGCGGATGTGGAAATACCCCCTAATTTTTTTTTATTGCATTTTTCGGCCACTTTTTTTTTTTCGCGGCCGTTTATATAACTGATGATAAATCTGAAAATCTCTCAAAAACCTTAAAAAAAAAATGCGCTAGATTTGGATTTTTAAAAGCTATTCGCGCGGGAAGCTGAGA
The DNA here is from genome assembly GCA_000969725.1 of Ophiothrix spiculata. Taxonomy (NCBI): domain Eukaryota; kingdom Metazoa; phylum Echinodermata; class Ophiuroidea; order Amphilepidida; family Ophiotrichidae; genus Ophiothrix; species Ophiothrix spiculata. Next base: position 14,919 of record JXSR01S000361.1, read on the forward strand.
CAGATTTTTTTTTCTTTGGCCTAAGGTCACTGAGTTTGTCAGTATATTGCATTTTAAGATTATAGGGATGTGCAGTATTGTATTGAGTAAAATATTAATCAAAATAAATGTGTTTTTGTTGAGTATTGTAAAATAAAGCTGAACAAATTACAGGAAAATAAATAGATTAAGTTTAACAATTCAAATTGATTTAGTACTATGATAATTTATATGAAGTAAATAAATCTAAAACTGGAACTTACATGCAACTGTGTGACGTTGCGACCATTACCAATGGTCTTCAACAGGCATTCGATTCCTGGAATTGGTCACGTGACAGATGGCTGGTGACGTCACAAAGTGCTTGGTCCCACACGTGAGATAAACTATAGCGTAGCTATAGGCACCCTTTCTTATTGAGGGTTTATATAGTTTATAGTTTAACTCATGTGTGGGACCGAGCACTTGGTGACGTCACTAGCTGTCTGTCACGTGAATCAGATGCCTGTTGAAGACCATTGGTGATGGTCGCACAGTTGCAAAGTAAGTTCCAGTTTTAGATTTATTTACTTCATACATTTATGTCTACTGGATGAATGAGAACATACATCTTCATACTATAATAATTTCTTTATTGGGTCCAGCACCACCTGTTATGGAAAGCCGAGCTTTGCCTGGATATTTTATTCATATTCAGGCATTCAGCAGAATACAAAGGAGTTAAAAGCTGACTACTTATTGCCAAGTTAGCAGATTTCCCATACCATACTTTCACTTCGCCCAATAAGGCTTTATTGTTTTGTTGGCATAACAGGGGTGGAGTGGCGGCAGGGAGCAATTGCCCCCCCCCCCTTTTTTAAAGAATTTGCGGAACAAATAAAAATACAGAAAAAAATGAATGCGGGTAAAGAAAAATTAAAAGAAAAGAGAGGACCAGGAAAAAGAAATAAAAATTTGTTCAAAATGATTAACTTGTCTCAATTGTTTTTTGGAAATTGAAAAATGAGATCTTTATGAGTTGTCTGTGTGTGTGCGCTTAGGAGACCTTTTTTCTTCTTTGCTTGTCAATTTTCAAAAGCTACGTCAAGAAATTTTGGGAGTACCTTTTTTGGACCTCCTATGACAGTTGCCCCTCTTAGCAGTAAACCTTGGCGGTGCGCCTGCTGTAATGTTTTTCAAATTTACAAACAAAGACTTGCCTATTCTATAAATCCTAACATATTCTTTTGTCTATTTTTTTGCAGTAAAATTGCCACAAATTGTGAAAATCGCAATGTCCCAAAGTGGTGAAGGAATCAGTATAATTGGTGTGACTTGTGAACTCATAGCTATCTCCTCCACGTGGGCGTATTCAGTAGCAAATTCATTCCCATTTTCGTAAGTATCTTTCTTTACGAATCGGTATAATCGGCGTGACTTGTGAACTCAACGCTATCTCCTCCACATGGGCATGTGGTACAAAATGCAGTACCCGTGCATATGAGATCAATTGCAAGCTACTTCTAGTTTTGTTGGAGAAATCCTGCACAAATGAGCAGACGATCGATCCTCTCTCCATAACTTAACCCTTTGAACCCTGGCCATTCTACGTGTATCTGTACCGCTGACCCGGGCCAACCCGAAAGTTAAAAACACAATATAACCCCTTAACTTACTCTGATTTTGATTTCCCTTGCTTTACCTTATAATTTTAGATTAATCTGATTTTTTCTAATAACCAGCATTCATAAAAGAGTACTTTTTATGTCGACCAACATGTTCGACATAATACATTGTAGTCTATCATGGCGAAGCCACATTTCTTTAAACTTTTGATCAAATCTACGAGAATATAAAGACTTGTTTACCTCTGTCAAGTAAACAAGAGCAAACTGAGCCATCAACCATGTGTTCAAAGCTTCATTGATGTCTTCTGATATAAATAAGATCATTGAAAATTGTAACTACCCATGCCTGTTTGACAGAGACATCAAGTTTCTGACACATGACCAAAAAGCCGGTAAACCGGCTCATCGGGTATACGGTACATGTACAAGTGAGCCAGTATACCGGCTCGTCAGATTCAAAGAGTTAAGGCAGTGGGGTATTGCCACTTCGTCCAAACCCACTTGGTCCAATATCACTTGGTCCAAGACCACTTCGTCCTATAGCCAAGGCAGTATCTACTATCAAACATAAATGCACCTTTTACATGGGAATGAATTGAAGTGAAATGTTGCGTTTAATGGAGGTATCTGCTATGCTTTATAAATGTACATACAACCTTCAAGCATGTATGCTAATAGGATGTATCTGCTATATTTTATAAATGCATATACTGCATTTTTGCTTTGTAGTGCAGCTTTGCTGATAAGGTTGTGACAATTCATTAAAAGTGCACGATCTGATCACATTTTCATCCCCAGGGCTCAACCGAAAGAAGTACGTACATTTTTTGATTTCCAATTGAAGCCCATTTTTTTAAAATCATAAGTCTGAAAATTCACCTTAAAAGTTCTTTATAGTTTTGAAGATATGGCATAAAACACAAAATTAATTCACCCATTTTCTGTTTCTTTTGTATTTACATAACATCCTCATCTACAGAGTTGCATACTTTCTTTTGCCTCTGAAAAGTACACGAGAAGCACGCGGGGCGCGGGGCTCGAACCAGGGACCTCATTGGTGCAAGGCGAGGGAACTACCGTTGCGTAAGGGAGCTTTTTAAAACTCAAATGGCGGTTGACTGTCTAGAACTGCCATTCTGCCTGGTTGCTTTTGTTCTGAACAAATGGCAACTGCCCAGAACCGCCCATTCCTGGCGATCAGCTGCTGGTTGAATTTTGAAGCGGCCTCAAAGACCTATTCTTCAATTGTTTTGTTGCAGTATTTATCATCATAAATATTGTTTTCTTTTATTTTACCAGTGCGTGGGGTGAAGCCTTATTTTTAGCCGTCCAGACGACAACCATAGGAGTCCTGTGTTTCATCTTCAGTGGTCGTTCCACTCAAGCGTTCGCCTACCTCACCAGTTATATAGCTATAATGTATTTGTTACTATCAGGGCTAACACCGATGAATGTACTAGCCATGTTCCAAGCCTCAAACATGCCGGTTGTAGTATTAGCTAAAGTAAGTACTAAGTAGTAACGCTGTCGATGCTATCCATTTAAATGTTTAAACGGACAATGAAAAAGCGTGTGTATATAACTATATCAATCTTTGTTGTCTTTATATCAAGTGGTCAACAGTGACCAAGACTTTTAAATGACACAATAGGGAAAGAATACTAAGCTACTGTACTAAGCTAACAAACATTACCTAAATAATCAACTAGTCTGTTTAATAATAAATCATTAAATCATGAGAAAATGTAAGCAAAGTGAAAGAAATATGGTTCTTTTTGACTGAATCCTTTAAGTAAACCAAAGCATTTGCATTTTGAGTTAACTCAATTTTGACGAAACATTGCTAAACATTTTTTTAAACAATAAAGAGTGCCTTGTTATGCCCCGAGTTTGTTTTACATAGATCAAGTCAGACTTTTTTTCGTTATTATTATCATTCTAAATTTTAGTAGATCATAACTTGAGCTTTCAGTTAAACGTTTAATCGGTCAGAGAGAAATTTGTTCAAACGTTTAGCAAATTAAACGGAAATCAACAGTGTTACTAAGTATTCATCAAAGAGGATGAAAAGGAGAATTTGTGCTCCTTGCCATCTTGTTATCACTTGGGCCGAGCTATTGTAAGTTTTTAAAGGTGCATTGGACAAAATTTCATAATTTTATCTTTATTGCAGGAACGATGTCATAACTATTCATATTCATTAGTTAAATAGACAAGAAGTAAATTTTTCCTTAAAGGGGTAATTAATGATCCACTTTCATCCTCAAGGTCACCTCTAGTGAGTCTTTTGACTAGCGAGCTGTCGGACCGGCTTTCATACCCCAAATTAAAGAGGCAATTGCGATCCACTTTTCTTCCTCATGGTCATGTCTACCAAAATTGATTTTTTGTTCCCGCTGAATGAGTTTGGGATCCCGCTGAATGAGTTCGGGATGGTGACTATAAAATGAGCTCTGTCCGTGTGTCTGTGCATCTGTGTGTCTGTTATGAAAATGTTAACCAAAATGTTGTCCAAAATGTTAGCCTACATTTTCTCAGAGACAGAGGTTCGCACGTTCCTGAAACTTTGTGGGTGGATGCCCCTTGACCGTCCACAGACCAAGTTTGTATTGGTTAGTGGATCAAAGGTCATTGGGGGTCATTAAAGGTCAAAGGAGGTCAAATGGGGTAAACCTTGGTGTACCGACTAACTTGGAGGGCGGGGTCGATTGTTGATGCCAAACATTTTGAGTTTACTTCAAGGTCATCAGGGGTCATTCAAGGTCACAGGAGTTCAAATGGGGTAAACTTTGGTGTATCCAGACGAAACTTGGAGGAATACAGTTCATGTGCATTACTGATCTTGTTTAGCTAGTAAGAATTCTTGACTGATATATGTTACAAACCCCAAACCATTCTCTCAAATGTGCTTGCATTTTAGAAAAGTGAGAAAATGTGTCGTTTTTCTAATTACTGTCGAAACCCTACAGTCCTACAGTAATTACAACACAGTAGCCTATAAGACTTTAAAATGCTGAAAAGCTTGTAACTTGAAAATGAATGGTCGGAATTAAGTAACATTTTCAGCATACATTTATATTGTACTCTTCTTTTTATTTAGCTTGAAAAGAAGTTATGTTTTTGTCACTTCAGAATCATGTATTGCATTTTTTTGATATAAAGTTTTAGAATCGAGCCCCAAAAATGAATCTGAATCACCATAATTTTAACATGTCCCTATAGGCGATGAAATATTGAGAGACAAACACATCTGGAAAATCATTGGCATTGATTCTTGTGATTCTCATTACAGTTCATGCAAGCCCAAAGTAATTATAGCAACGGACACACCGGTCAACTATCAGCCATCACCGTCTTCCTACTCTTCCTGGGGAGTATAGCCCGCATCTTTACCACGATACAAGAAACGGGTGACACCGTCATGACGATGGTTTACGTCGTATCAACGTTAGCTAACGGTGTGATCGCAGCGCAGGTATTATGGTACTGGGATGCGACGGCAGAGCATATGAGAAGGCAACAGACCAAGAAGAAAGAATAGAGTGAGGGTTTTAGAATAGAGTCAGAGGAGGGTGGACATGACAAAATGTCTATTTTTAATTCGCATTGTAACCAATGTTTAATTTTGCTTTGAAAGTACCTTTTGCATCATATCATATTGTAAAATAATTTTTAAACGTCATAAATCCATTGGGGTTGTTTCAAGTTTTCATGGAATTTTAAATTTTAAACATTTAAACTAAAAACTGTTACTGCAAGTGCCAGTTGTTTACACAGTCTAGACATAGTAAAAGTGACTAGTACTATAGGCAAAATAAAAAGTTATCGGACAATTTAAAACGAAAATCCATGGTTGGAGTTGCATTCACAAACAATTGGGCCCTGTAATCGGGACTTTTGTTTACACTGTCCAATAAGTTATTGTTTTGCCTATAGTTGTCATGCATTTGACTGGAGTCTGAGTCAAACAAGATTTGACAAGTTTCTGGGATTTAAAAAATTAAATGATGTCAATATCCACCCTCCTCTGTATAAATTTTTTATATCCCTGTAAGTTGAGATCATTTCTCACTATGGGCCAAACAAAATGAATTGGACGATATGAACAAATGTACAGGGTGGTGGTTGCATGTACAAGCAATGAGGCCTGCATTCTGGATATTTGTTTACATTACCCAATTCACTTTTGTTTGGCCAATAGGCTGATGAAAATATTTGTGTCCCATCATATTGAATTGTACTTAATAAGGTCGGTATACTAAATTATGAGATACGGGCCATTGAAGCTGAGCATTGTCAAAAATCACATCCAAGGTCGAATTTCTAATTTCATCAGAAACGTTACCTTTGAAGTTATTCTATCATAATAATCGGGTTCCAAAATCCAAAACATAAGAAATATGTTTTGAAAACCGAGATAAAAATCCGTTCTCCATTCAAGTTTTACTCAGTACTGTTACAGAAACTTTAAACTCGGATTTTCTCAGAACTACAGTTTTCTGAATGGGCCCGATGCCTTTTACCAATTTGGATGTAACTTTGCAATCAAACATTCAATAACCAAAAACAAGGTGTCATTTTAAATCTTTAGATACAATCTTTTAGATTACCAAAAGTCAATTTTGATTGTGGGTCCCTTAAGGTACCTTTCGATATGACAGATCACATATTTTGTTTCCTGCAATCTGACTGTTCTTGTCACACTAAAATGATACACAAATATCTGCTGTCTTGAGGATCCCGGTTGAAATTATGGATAACTAGATTCAAGATTCAAGATTCAAAATTTATTTCAATAACACATTCAAAAGTACATTCAAAACAACTTAGAATAAACAAACAGTATATTAAAAACACAACAAAAGAATGGTATTGAGGAGATGGCAAAAGGCCAGTAAGGCCCGAAGGGCCATCCCCTAAGTAGGGCCTAAGTTACACACGATAAAAGAGTATGGCCTAAAAAATACAAAACACACATTCATAACACAAGACATGCCCAAAACAACAACTAAATTTTAATCACAAAAAGACAATGGTTTTAATCCAGCGATTTTAAATTGTCAATTTATGTATGTTTTTTATACTGCATTGCTAAGTTTTATAAAATATTGATTTCATGTACTTGCCCATTCAAATCACTATAGAAAACAAATAAACATTTTTTGTTTGGCTTCACATGGGTGACCAATTTCAGAAGAATTGGTTGGGATTTAAGAAAAAGATTATATTTTGAAGATGACACGATATTGAATAAATAATGGAATTAAAAAAGACATCATGTATTTTGGATAGATCTCTATGTGTTAGGAATGTGAAGATTTTTTTCTTTCTGAATAGTTAATACATTTTTGTTCTTGAAAGAGGAAAAAAAATGGGTTTTATCTAGATCAGTCAGGTTACATCAAACAATCATTTTTTTAGGCCTAAGGGCTGGATCTCTTCAATGCACTGCGGAAGTGACACATCATATTATTCTAATCACTCGTTGCATAAGATGCTTTGAGCCACTGGTTCCAAACAAACAGGATGGGCATGTTTAACACATTAAATCTATGGGGAATAATTTCTGCTGTACTTTCTGTATGCTTGAATCCAAATGAAGTAAAACCTTCCATTATCACACCATTATGTTTTGGAAAAGAGTCTATAATATAGACTATTGGTCATCCTTGTCACCATTTTTGCAGTTTGTTTATAAAAAAAGCTAGTGAAAAGATGTGTGTACGAACCTCTATTTTATTAATGCGTGTGATCAGTGGAACTATTATGTGATGGCCACAACCCTATTACACCTCTATTTTATTAATGCGTGTGATCAGTGG
>JXSR01S000362.1:0-15078 GCA_000969725.1 Ophiothrix spiculata
GGCAAGAATACGTTATGACTAACGTCTAGTTTATCTTTGATTATTCCAAAACCAATTGCTATGGCAAACGCTGCACCCTCTGCTACAACGATTACGCCAAGTATCCTGCCACATAGTTTAGAACTTCCTTTCCAAGTGGCAACGTTTAAAGCGATCATGCACCCAATGATTACGCAGAGAAAGGTAATTATCAAACCAATTACAGAAGCAACTACAATTGTTTCGGGAAATCTAACTGTACCTCCAACTGCAAATCCTATAGAACCACTAGTACCACCAATAACTATAAGCAGAGCAAGGATTATAATACCGGTTTTAAAGTACGATCGCTTACCATCAAACCCAGTCAATGTAGTGGCAACTACCCCAAAACTGCCGAATAAAACCCCCGATGAAACAGCGGCTGTTATATTATCTTTCATAAAGTCAAGTTTATTTATATGTCCTATAATTGCAGTAATCAATATTGCCGCTGATGATAGAGTAAGAAAAGTAAAAGCTACACCGATTTTGCTGCATTTGCAACTTGATAAAGATACTATCATTCCTGCTAGACCAATAAAGACGCCGATACCCGCGAGAGAATCTACAAACCTGAAATCATTATAAGCGTACCATGCAATACCTTCAATAATACCACCTAAGATACCAAACAAAATACAGATTGAAAGACCAATAATGATATTTTCACATTTCCATTGGTCATGAATTCTATTTCGATGCAAAAACATACTCCCCACCATGGTGCCTAGAAATACTGTGATCATGCTAATAAGTGCTGAAAAGAATAGAAACGTAGTGACAGCCTGTGTATTTGAACAATGTTTAGATTCATGGGCAAATCCACCATGGAGACAACTTGTGTGATACTCCAAACTAAAGACAAAGAGAAAGGAAAGGGCAACGGCCCAAAACCCTTCATTTACACGTCTTGCCATTTCCTTATAGAAGCCCATTATAGATGTTCCATTAGCCTTTCTTTTTGAGTACATAATCATCCCTTCAAAAACTATCAGATGGATTTCTAACAAACAAAGCAAAATTGCCATTATGAATTGGGTTTGTAACCACGTCCATTTGAAGGCTCTGGGACTAGGAGTGGTATATCCTTGCAAATGTGTTTCAGTGGTATCGCGAAATCCACCTACTGAGATAGGATTGAAAGTAGAAGAGCGTAAATACCGAGGCGTGGTAGTTAAAATCAAATCATCTTCACCTGCATCTATCACGTTACCAGAAGTTTGGATAAGAATGACGCCAGCAGAAAATATTAATCTGCTTACAAGTTGTCTGGCACCCGATATAAAGAGAATGGTTTTCGATTTGTGCTTTAACCATTCTAACTGATGAGATTGTATATAACCAGATTTGAAATAAGTTGCAAATGCTTCGCAATTGTCTGTGAATAAATCATAACCGGTATCATTCAATCTAGAGCGTGCCCTGGCAAGGACAATCTTTCTTGAGTTCTTCTCGTTTATGTAGACTGGGTAAGTGATGCGGTACATGTGATTGTTGACTGATTTACAAAAACCTCCATCTTTCAACTGCAATCGTTCCTCAAATATACCAAGCTCCCCGTCTCTATTTTCCATCCATTGAATAACGACTATTTCTTTAGTCGAAGTAATGGTTTCAGACACAATTCCATGATGCCAATATCCTAAAAGTCTGTGCCAAGCAATGTGATCTCCGGGTTCTAATGTATCAGCTGCTTGCTGTAGCTTTACTTTTTCGTGAGAACTCTGAATCAAAAATGTCGTATCTACATTTGGTTTAATTGGGTCATTTCTATTGAATTCATCATCCTCAAGTAACCATTCGCTGTAACAGTTGTCACAAAAGTATCCGATGGTATTGTCGTTAACTGTATATCGCCTAATGTTTTGTTCATTACAGTCATTACATTGGTTTTCCATCGTGCTTTTAAGATATAGTTGATCTAAAAGTAGACAAATAAAAAGCAATATCTTTATATATTTCATATATGTGATGACTTACTCAGAAAAGGGGGACTTTGCAACAGAACACTTTTCAAGAAACAGGTGAAAATAGGCAGCAAAACAAAATTAGAAGAATAAGAATTTCAAGCAGATATTCTGTTGTAAAAATTGATCACTTTAATCAATTTCAACAAGTAAGGTGTAATTTTAAAGCTTAGAAGAGGCTGCAACAGATTAAAATAACAAAAAATAAAAATTGATATCGTCTGCAAAGTCCCCCGCGGCCGTGATATGGCAGAACCACGTAACTCCGATTTTGGCGTTTCGAGAAAAAGGCACTTAAAGTTTGAGTCACTGCCTGTTTTGATTAATATTAATATATGATTCAAAATAAAACTTAATATGCAAGATACAATTATATTGTTTATCATATGCCTTCTTATTTGAAATATGATGAATTATTTTTAAAATATAGATGGTTTTATGAAGTTACGTTGTTTTGCCATTTAAATCTGATTCTGACTTGAATTTAAGAGAAAATAAATCGAGTTTTTATTTTGTTCTGTAAGTATTTGCATGGTAAAACAGCATATATAATGTTTGTTGTATGCATATTTATTGCTTTAAAACCAAAATAATACCAAATAGACCACCTCCTTTTAATTTCCACCATAATATAATGAACACACTTTATAATGGCAAATCAACGTATCTCAGACATACGTTGTTTTGCCAAATTAAGAACGCCGTATACAGTGACGTAACTTGAGATACGTTATTCTGCCAAAAAAATCGAGAGGAAAAATCCAAAAAAGTGATGAGATACGTCCTACTATCTCCGAAACGTTATGAATTCGTTAGTTGGGACTCTCAGAAATGAAAATAGCGCCCTCGATATACTATAAACTGTTTTTATCTCAAAAAGTCAAAAATTTGAGTTACGTGGTTCTGCCATATCACGGCCGCCCGTTTCGGGATGAGCCATCAAATAATTATATAAATTATTGGTATCTGGTTAGTTAAAATGTAATGTAATGCATCATTTAATGACAGTTTATCCTACTTCATATGTTTAAAGCATAGGGTTCATTTCCCTTAAAAATCAACCAAATGTAGGAGTTGCTCATCCTGTTGCATCAAATAAACATCTCAAAGACCACCCCGAAATTGCGATTTTGAATTTGCCATGCATAGCTTGATCAAACAGGCAAACAGAACACGAAGCAATCTAATTCCAAAGGGGTAATTACGATAAGAGTCTTGGTATTTATGTAGCACATAATTAGGGTATATCCTGTGTAAACGGAAAAAGGGGGAAACTCACCTACCTTTCCTCATATAGAGGTATATGAATGAATATTCGCTGTTCTATAGTCATGTTTTTCTTAAGCTCTGACTCTTAAGCAGTCGATATTTGAAATATTTAAACTGATAATATTTAATTATAAAATTATGACAAGGAAATGCGAAAATAGCAACTGATATTTAATAAGTGTTCCTTGTTAAATTTACGTATGTGATTTTTTATCTGACTTGATATTCGGTGTCGTAGTTCGTTTTACCTTTTTTTTATAACTAATGTATGTATTGTCTGCTGTGTAAGGCTGAGATTACATGGTAGGCGAGTAAAAGTAACAAAATGGGTCAAACAAATTGCAAAAGTAACGATATTTGCAGGATAATATCAGACATATACATAGAACAACATATCAAAACTCTAGAAAAATCTACTGGGTGGAACAGCGATTAATTTGCATAAAACAAAATGGCTGCCAAAACAGGGTAATACAGACTTGACATTAAATATGGAATATATTTTTTCTGTTGGTTTCCATCTTGAATAACCCGTCATATCTCTGTATTTACCAATTCTGGAGACTTGTGCTTTCTCATGCATGTAACTTTAAAGCTCACCGAAGTGACACAGAGACAATGGGAAAGTTGAAGGTACCAATATCTCGAAAAAGTAGGTCCAAAGCCGTGCACTGCAATATTAAACAAAGGAAAATGAATTTGCCATATTTTCTTTGATACGTTACCTAGAGGTGTGAAACTCTACAGAGCTGATAAGCACAATGTTAGTGATACTTTCTGATCAATATATATTCCCTCTGTTCTCACTGAGAAGCGTACAACGCCATGACTCTCTATAGCATGCTTTCCATTTGTTATTGGATAATTTTTTGGGTATCTCAGCCAAAGCAGAAAAAAAAAAGCCCCACAGCACTCCTTCACCTCGGAGGATCAATATAACATGCTGTTAATCAAACGTGTTTCTGAACCCAAATGTTCTCATAAGGATTAATATCTGAAGATCTTGCCGGACAAGGCAAGAACTCAACACCCTGATCTTCCAGGAAAGTCCGGATTGTACGAGCACGACGGAGGCGAAAGTTGTCATAGTGGAGCACAAAATTGTTTCCGAAGAAGCCTCTAGCCAATGACATTATCAATGTTTCTAGAATGCATCTTTACTGTGGCTGATGGAAGCCGCCTTCCAAGGTGATCAGGACCTATTTTCCACCTTCATGTTAAGCATCCAGAAGAAAATGTTACCTTCTTCTTGATACATTGTTGATAGCATGCACGCTTCAGTATAACCCTTCTCTGTACATCTGCGGCCTTGATACGTCCATATTGGCAGTATATTTCAAATTTAGTCTAAACCTCTGAAGACAACGTTATCTCATTGATGGGACTAAAATGGAAATTGATCTGTAGCTCAGTCAAAGCGTCGCTGGGAAAGGTGTTTGGTCAAGATATTTTCTCCAGTGGTTTCCTAGCATGATCGCTACTTTGAATAATGCGAGAGTTTACTAATGTTCTTGATACGAGCTTGTTTTATGGAAGATCATGGTGTTGGACACTTGCCCTGTTTGGTAAGATCTTCAGATATGAACTCTATTGAGGACTTCTCGGCTGAAGTAAAACATCCATGAACAACAAGTTACATCAAACCACCATGTACAAGAGTAACTTTAGGCTGTGCTTGATACTTGGGCTGATACATCTGTCCTAACTCTCCAATCACTATTGGGGTGTCCGCATGGAGAGTCTATGCGCCGCACGCCTCTTATGGATGACTTAGCAAACAGTGTGTGTTCATAATTTGTTACCAACAATATGTAAAATAACCTTGTAAAATTTCAAGCGTCCAGGTAAAGTATTAAAGAAACTATGGCAAATTTAATTTCGGTCCGTAATTCCGTATTATGATGCACGAGTTTGGACCCAAAATTTTGAGGTTTTTGTGCTACCAAGTCTCCCATTTTCTCTGTGTCACCTAGGTATAAACAAAAAGGGTCTTAGTTCAAAGTTTACATGTATATCTACAAATATGAAGAAATACACATATCTGGAGTTTTCATATACCGAGATATGGCGGATTATTCAAGATGGAAACCAACAGAAAAATATATTACATATTTAATGTCAAGCCTGTATATGTTGCCCAAATTTTACAATTAGTTAGAAAAAATAAAATTTGTTAATTTTACCCATGTTTCACTTCAGTAGCTGTTTTCTCAGAATCATAAAGTGCGACTTTCCTCTCATTTTGCCGTAGCACCCCTCATTTAAGCCTCCGTTGTGGATAGTGAAAAAAGTTACGGTTGTGGTGCAGTTTAAACTTACCTATGTGTATCACTGCAAATTCTTTAAATAAAGTGCAATGTGAAGTAGTAAAGATTAAGTGAAATACATGCTAGCTAACGTGATGTTACGTCAAAATGTGACACTCACGCTGGGTTCGTTGTAACGGCTTTGCTAGCTTCGAAAATAATGTTTATCCAATATTTTGTTTTTCGAGAGGAATATTACAACATATGATATGACAATAAAACAATTCTATTTATACACTGACTCACTAATTGCAAAGGTCAAGTGAGTACTTGATTGAAGTTGAAATTCAATATTGAACTATGCTTATTACACCCACATATATCAGTTCCGGTTCGAAATGATTAATTTTGTTACCTTTGTACCTTTGTGTCTGTGATAGGATACAAAAGTATACAAATACAATTGATTTAGGGAAGCAGTGATTGCTGTCCTGAGATTTTCAGTTATTGGACTGAAAAATAAAGATATAAAAATGATCATCCCGGCTTTCTCCATGGCTATTCCACAGACACCTATCTAATTTACCTATCGATTTTATTAGATCTCAAATTGATAAGGGTCATTATGTTGGAATGCTCCTACTGGATGTGCATAAGGCGTTTGACAGTTTCAATCATGACATTTTATGTCACAAACTAGAGGCTATGGGGATCAAGTCTGACTGGTTCAATTCCTATTTTTCTGGCCGTAAACAACTTGTTAGCATAGAGGGTATCAATTCGGATCTGAAGCCCCTATCTTGTGGGGTTCCACAAGGTAGCCTATTAGGCCCGCTTCTATATCTATACTATAGCAACTACATGGTTACATCAGTGAAAAATAAGTTGCTTTTTTATGCTGACGATAGTGTCATTATTTCATCTGACAAGAATCCAGATGTGATAGTGAACTTAGTTCGGACCTGAGATCTTGCAACACTTGGCTTATAAACAATAAACTTTCACTTCATGTTGGCAAGACCGAACTTATTTTATTTGGATCGCGCAGAAAACTAAAAAACGTTTCCAATTTTCATATTTCGTATAATGATCATGTGATTCAGCATCAGATATAACGTATCTCGGAGTTCAACCAACATCTCTCCGTCGAAGTTATGGCCGAAGGAATTTTGAAAAAGCTAATATAGGCTCAAATTCCTTTAAAGACATTCACATTTCTTCAGTCAAAAACTTCGCAGATCTCTGTGCTCTGCTTTATTGCAATGCCTCATTGATTATTGTTGTAACTCATGGCACACAGGCTTATCAAAACAATACCAACATTCCCTTCAAATATTTCAAAATAAAATGATTCGTTTTATTTTAAATCTTCCTCCCAGAAGTCAAAAAGGTTACAATTAACTTGACACTGTCCTTAGCACATCCAGTAGATCACGCCAACTTCGACTCAATCACTTGTTTAATATTTTTCATTCAGTCAGTCCTGATTATCTTAATCAATTTTTTGTTCGTATATCAGACTCCCATTCTCATATAACAAGGGGTAGCTCTTGGAATTTTCATGTCCCTAGGGTTGGATCCTTTTCTAAAACATTAATTTTTTTTATCATGCCACTCTTGACTGAAATGGGTTACCATCTTGCATTAAAGCAATTCATAGTAAAAAACTTCATTCAAAAGAACTGCGAAAAATCACATCGCTTTATCTGATATGAATCTGCAGTCTGCTGCATCTGTATGGCTTGTTTCCAATGGTGCCCTTTTTGGTGCTTGTTTATGTTAGTCTCGTTCCCAGACACTTTTCTGTTCTTTTGTAGGACCCCATTGGAAATGAGTTGGCACTTGCGGCGGACTTTATGGGTTATCCTGGCACTTGGAAGTTTGGTGTTGCTTTTTTAGGTTGTATAGCTTTGTATAAATGATTTTTTTGTGTGTATACTGTTCTATTTGTTGTTTATTTGTCATTTGCCGAATAAATATGAAATGAAATGAATGGTGACCCTGTTGTCCGACCTTTTCCTGGGGGTCAAAGGTCAAAAGAAAGGTCAAATTCTCAACTTTGTCCGATATCAAAGGTTAAGGTGTCAAATTATTCGTTTTGGACCGGCAATAAAAAGTGAAAATTGTTGCCCCGTTGTAGGACAACGAATTAGGGAACCTTTGACAAAATTATATGATTTATGCATGCAGAAGTCGTATGACAAAACAAGGACAATCAGCAGGGTTCCTGTCTCTTCAGAGTCTAAGTCTAAGTATAGTTATTATTGTTGTGCTTGTGAATGACCATTATTTTTTTATAAAACCCCGTATAATTGCATGCTCATTCTTATGATTTATTAAACTTTGACTGTATAGCATATTACATGGCTATATTATGGCCTCACTGTACTTGAGACACTTTTAAAAATGTTGCACATATTTTGACCGCTTCCGGTGTACATTGTACCAAACCTTACTGTGTTTTTTGGATCTAGCAATTTTTTAACTATGTAGATGACATTATTAGGTATATTTTTGCTAATTTGCAAGTAGCTACTTTTGATAGAACAAACGTTATGATAAAACAGGTCGAACTTTTTTATTAATATATTAATTTCAATGTATCAAAGAAAGAGTTTGTTGCAACACTTTCCCACGAGTTTCTCCCGTTGTATGAAAAACGTAGAGAAGAACAGATAGCAAAGTTACTTGGCCCAATGTTGGGCCAACTGACTATGCTACCTGGTATTGGTAGGATTTGTTTTCACTATGTGTAGATGACATTCTTAGCTACATTTTTGCCAATTTTTAGAACAAAACTTATGATACAGTTAACTGACCATTTATATCCTTTGTAGTTGATTTGATAATAAAAAAATAAGGTGCAACCTGTTCACGTGTGTTGTTTGTTTTACATCCTTTTACAAGTTTTTAAAATTAAAGTCTCTAGTTTTGACAATATGCTTGTTTTGCTTTGAAGCTTAAATTTTAATGATATGAAAGGGTATAACATTTTCAGTTTCAAAGACAAAATGCTGATGAACTTGCCTGTTTACACCTAATAGCAACATTTGTTGTTAGAAATGTGACCTGATTTCCAGGTCCGCCATGTTTTCTTACATCACAATCACGCTATGACTTGATCGATAGAAGCTGACGGTTTGATAAATTTACAGCAACAACCTCGGTAAAGCTGTTACAAAATACTTTAGTTAGTCGAGGGATACATATGCTCATATTGTTTCAAACTTTGTCACATATCTCGTTTACTTTAATAAGCAAAATCTTTATCCTACATAGTGTTGATTTTGCTGTCAATTCATCAGGCTATTTGAAACAGAAATGCTCAGAGCGACATATTGTCACTGTGAACATTTCAGTTTCTTCTTGGATTGAGCACTATCCTCATATTGTGGGCTACATCAATGTGCGATTGATCTTATTTTGGATAGTATTTTTATCTGACGGACGTCAATATTCAGTATACTCATTAAACTAAAGAGATACATTTGAACTTTAAAACTATGATGTAATGTGATAGAAAGAGTGTGTGCGCCTTGGGTGTATTACAGAGTGTTGCAGCAGTCTTATATTCCAAATAATCAAAGTGATGCCAATATGGCTCCTGTAACACTCATATTATAGACAGTAAGAAGTTGCAAGAACAATCAATATCAACGCGATAGAGTTATTAAAGTAGGGCATGCTTAAAACGTCGTTAGTTAGTTCCATTTAAACCATTGCTGTAACGCCATCCTATTCAACAAAGTGTAGATTATTTTTTACGAATCTACTGTTATCCGTTGATTCGTACAGATAACAGTATAGATTCGTAAAAAATAATCAACACTTTGTTGAATAGGATGACGTCGACAATGACAATAAAGTAAATTCTTTGGCATAATAATAAAACTTATTATTTTACATATTGACAAAGGTAATGGTCGAAAAGTATATCTACAAATATTTTAGCTCAATTTCAATTTTCTCTCAAGACGACTTTTAAATACAAACAGTAACTTAATTGCAAGATAATAATTACTCATGTATGTTCTTTGCATGTTCAGTTTTTATATTATTTTCCATCATGATGACGCAATCATATCACTATTCACTAATATTGAAAACACTTCTTTGTGATAACTGACAACACAAAACTTGTTTACTCATATTTTTTGGGTCTTTTGATTTTGCGGAGAACTCTTGAATTAGACTATTATAGCGAGTTATAGTTTTTTCCTTTTTTTTTTTTTTTTTTTTTTTTTGAATTTGACTCTCTGATATTGGACTTTACAATCGATTTTTGAATACGTTTACTTTACCTAACCTTTTAACAACAATTCGAAGTTGTTTAAAAAAATGCAAACCAATGCCTTTCTGCCTCCAAAATTCCACACGGGCTAAATAAATTCTAAAAAAGTAAAAACTAATAAATTTTACGCTAAAAGTCAGAATGGGACTCGAACATAGATGTACATGTTCCACTCTTGACAATGTTCTAAATCTATACCGCTAGACCAAGCAAGGAACCGATATACGTGATGAATTTTCAGTCCCTATTATCTCATAGTATGCGTGATCAGATCGATAGAAAGCATGTTAAAAGTTGAACTGCGTCGTGATTATGATGATGCAAAAGCCACTCAACATGTACAATAGTTGCGCAATAAATCGCTTTGAAAGTTATCTATGAATGATTAACCAATGCTTGCATCAAATCCCTAATTGGATCAATGGTCTCAGATGATATGTTGGTACCCGAGAAACCATGGTTCGAATCCTACTCAGCCCTATATAAAAATGTTTTTGTTTTTTTCTTCTTCTTTTTTTCTTAGTACCTTAATTTTAATATAGCATTTAATAGCATTGTAATTGGCAGAGTAAAATTATGGATTACATGCCTCTTATCTATAGAAGTCCAATAAAAGATTGAACGACCCAACAAATATTTTGAAACGCCAACAAGCAATATACTTTTATGTAGAATTCAAAGGTAACTCGAACTTCCAATCAATATATGTACGAATTTAAGTCTGCGTGACCGTTCCAAATAATTTGAGATTCAATGCGTTTCAATAGATCAAGCAAAACATAAGTTTGTTTACGTATCCTTAATAACCAGTTGTTTGATAGAGGATGGCGCTACCCCTTGTGTCCAGAGTTTATTTATTTCCCGTTTAAAGGCACCTCTGCTTCTATATAGAAAAATACGGTATATGTTTTACAGAAGGGGGCTATTGGAGTTGAATTTTTCTTGTAACGGCGTATTCAATTGTTTGCATGACCAATCAGATGATACATGATCGGAATTTTCATAATAACATCATCTTTAATTACCGGTACTTTGGGAATTCCATTTGCCGTAAAAAGGTGTTTGTATTTACCTAAAATTCTTCTGAACTATGGGAAATTCCCAGTGTGGTGAAAAACTACAAATGACAACATTGGGGAATATTTATGTAAATGTAAAAATTATGATCCCAAGCCAAGTGATTTTTGAGCAGAAGTGAAATTTACTCTGTCAGAGTTAGATGGATATATAGCTAAATCTTTTTTCGATGGTGTTATATAGATAAATGACGATTTGAGTCTGAGATACTTTGGATGGAGATAGTTTAGAGAATCAATTTGGATATACAACGAATGGAGAATTAAAGACAACCTGTTATTTTATTAATTAATGTCCGAGTGGATTTATAGTCCAGCAATCACAAAAAAGCTCTGCTTGGCTTTGAAGCTGGATCCAATGCTCAAAATCCAATAACAATAACCTTCCCAGAATATCTAATCTCTCTTTGTGTATATTAAAGTGTTGGTGCGTGCTCGTGGATTCTTTTAAATCCAAATAGGAGCGCCAGTTCGAAAATGAAAAACTCTGCGCTAATAAGACATATTTCAAATTCGGATGAGCGCAGACTAGTGTACCGTAGTGATTTTCATTTTTGGACTGAATGCATTGTTTTTCGGACCGACGCATCTCTATGTTGTATAGAAAAGTGTGAAATCGGACTTGTACACTGTCGGACTATCGACGTGTTGAGATAGCGGTGGTTTGGATTAGCTGTTGCACCCGAACTTCACATTCAAAGTGTGTATTTGATTTTCCTAAAAGCCCCAAACATGCAGAATATTTTGAAGAGGTTGTAGAGATCGTGGCATACTTGTTACTTGTAAACAATGTAGTTTGACTAACAAGAGTATAGGGAATAAAACTCTCTCACAACATTCCCGTTATCAACCCCATATTGTATAGTTTTGACCCCAATCTCTGCAAAATGTTACTCCATCTAAGAAGCATGTCCCTATTGCTAAAAAAACTGAATGCAATCGACATACGTGTCAATCTCTTCAGCACCTTGTTCAAACTATGACCGTCACGTGTATTTCCTATTATTTCCGTATTGTCTTATTTTCTCTAGCAACGGATGTAGATTTCCTTTTGACAGTGTGTCCCAATTAACATTGTGCATGGGAAGTAAAAGCTGTTCACATTGATATGTCTACTTGAAAATTATATCATTCAAATGCCTGAGGCTTTGCTTGACATTGTTTAACATACGTGTATCATGAAAACCCATAAAAACGAGCCAAACAAAATTATATATAAGTAATGTTGCATTTGGTTGAGGGAAGAGTATGTTATTCAATCAAAATGTAATATATAAGCACCTTCAATAAATAGCAATCTGTGGACAATTTCGATATTGGAGTAAATATTTTATGAGGAACTGCAAACAATCGGGCAACACAAACTTAGAATTAACGCTAAACAGGCCTAAAACTTAATCAAGATAGGCCTTTCTCTGAATTTCTGGGGAAAAAGTATACTTTAGGTCCAATCAAAAACTATACCCTTACTCTAACCCTACACCGTAACCCTAAAACTAAAACTAACCCTAACACTAACCCTACACACTAATCCTAAACCCTAACCCTAAAATTCTGGATGGGATCTAAGTACACTTGGTCCTTCGGAAAAAGGTATATTTTTCGATATTTTGTTTTACATATATTAGGGGCAAGACGAGACAAGATAATAAGCCGAGAAATATTTCGAAATTTTGAGAAGATATGTGCCATTTCAATGCACATTGTTTACTGAGGCATGCTGTAAACATGGTAAATGTCGGTATAAGTGTGCCATTCTTGTTATTGTTGTTAATAGATTATTAAAACCCGCATGACCAGATTGCAACATCGTTTGCAATTTCTATAAACCGTATCGTCTAGAGCGTCCCATTTCAGGTGAAACATTTATAACGGTGATATTTAGAGGTAAGTTTTATATACCGGTCTATATAACATCGAGTGACATTAATGTTATGTTTATTTCTTTCTTTGAAATATTTTCTAATTTCCCTAAAGGAGGTTAGAAGGCATTTTGCTCTTGCATTTCTTGTGTGTAAACTTATGCATCAGAACAACTGTCTTGGTATAAAGTATGTCTTAGTACAGGTTGGGCTTAATATTATTTAGTTTAATGATAATAAAATAACTTTACTTAAAGCAAATTTTAAAGGGGAAACGGTCTCTAACACTGATGGTCAAAGGAGCCGAAAATAAAACATGGCCTATAATGTCCACTAAGTTGTTTCCCCTGGAAGCTGTATTCCCGATGTACATACTGAGTAACATTAAGATAGGGTTGGGAATGGTTCACGATGAATGGAATACAAAACAAATTCAGAAAACTTTTGCTGATGCTATATACATCTAATATTCGACGATATTCTTGGGGCTGTATAGGTAATGGTTTGTTAAACCTCTTTTCAAGACAAAGCGCAGGGACGCTGGCGCTCAGTATTCCTCGATGCTAATTTATTAAAATGGATCCACCAGTCGCCAAACGGGGTCTCACAACATCCTGCTGTTCGGGCCATTTGTCAAAGCCAACGTAGTGAAGCGTATGTGCAGTTTTTGTAAGACTAATGGACTGAGAATACTAATTCATAGTATCCTAGAGGTTTTCCAAAATGTTTGCAAATTATTTTTAGAAGCATTAGCAAATGAAAAGCGGACACAAATGGTTACGACGCATAGGAGAATTACAACAAATTGCAGTGTTCAAACTAAATGTTTCACAATACATTTCCGACCTCGGAATGTCATCGTTTAAGCTTATTCGATCATTAAAATCCATCACCAAACATTAACAGAATGCATTGTCTTAACCCCTGTTTTTCAGTGACAATCGTCGGCGCATCCGCAAACATTACCCAAATCTGAAAGATAATTGATAATGAACAATTTGGCTGTGAATAATAATAATTGTTTTATGTTAATAATAAATTATTACATTATTATAAATATTAATAATAGTTATTTTTACAATCCTTCCGACTCGCACAATGTTCGTCGAATTTATTCCCCGACTCGTTCATTGCTAACCCGATGATAAATTAATACAACACACTACACACAACCAAAAGAAACGAGATATGATCTGTAAACTATTGTGTCTTTCCTTATAATGGCACTTAATTTCAAATATGATATCTCTTTTTGAAAAACACCCATTATTGTTTATAAATAAATACTTCTCATTTTTTTATTTTTAGATTACCCACGTTTCAAAAAGCGCAATGGAAATCCAATGTAATGTTTTATATACCGGTACATATAACATTGATTGACATTAACATTATGTTTATATTTTTTTCTTTGAAATATTTTCTTATTTCCCTAAAGGAGGTTAGTAGACATTTTGCTCTTGCATTTCTTGTGTGTAAACTTATGCATCAGAACAACTGTCTTGGTATAAAGTATGTCTTAGTACAGGTTGGGCTTAATATTATTTAGTTTAATGATAATAAAATAACTTTACTTAAAGCAAATTTTAAAGGGGAAACGGTCTCTAACACTGATGGTCAAAGGAGCCGAAAATAAAACATGGCCTATAATGTCCACTAAGTTGTTTCCCCTGGAAGCTGTATTCCCGATGTACATACTGAGTAACATTAAGATAGGGTTGGGAATGGTTCACGATGAATGGAATACAAAACAAATTCAGAAAACTTTTGCTGATGCTATATACATCTAATATTCGACGATATTCTTGGGGCTGTATAGGTAATGGTTTGTTAAACCTCTTTTCAAGACAAAGCGCAGGGACGCTGGCGCTCAGTATTCCTCGATGCTAATTTATTAAAATGGATCCACCAGTCGCCAAACGGGGTCTCACAACATCCTGCTGTTCGGGCCATTTGTCAAAGCCAACGTAGTGAAGCGTATGTGCAGTTTTTGTAAGACTAATGGACTGAGAATACTAATTCATAGTATCCTAGAGGTTTTCCAAAATGTTTGCAAATTATTTTTAGAAGCATTAGCAAATGAAAAGCGGACACAAATGGTTACGACGCATAGGAGAATTACAACAAATTGCAGTGTTCAAACTAAATGTTTCACAATACATTTCCGACCTCGGAATGTCATCGTTTAAGCTTATTCGATCATTAAAATCCATCACCAAACATTAACAGAATGCATTGTCTTAACCCCTGTTTTTCAGTGACAATCGTCGGCGCATCCGCAAACATTACCCAAATCTGAAAGATAATTGATAATGAACAATTTGGCTGTGAATAATAATAATTGTT
>JXSR01S000364.1:16413-30260 GCA_000969725.1 Ophiothrix spiculata
GTCCCCTGTACGAATAGAATCCTTCATGGGATATGCATTTCATGCAAGTACTGTGTATCATTGATTGATTGATTGATTGATCACCAATAATTTTTTTAGCATATTAGGTTTGTTTTTGGTAGATATTAATACCTTCTAAACAATTTGGCTTAAATATATGCTTACTTTTTCTGTTATCGCAATTTTGTTGAATCAAATTCGGAATCCTGAATTTAATTCCATGTGTCCTTTTTAATATCAAATTTTCTGTGGCAAAACATTTTTTTTGACAAAATACACTTGAAAATGTTTTTAGGTAGTCATATTCCTTCATTTTAGGCTGTTTTTACCCCAAATCATTTCTGATCAAAATTTTATAGTATTGCTTTAACGTCGACCCCAATTGCTAGAATTTTAAGAACACTTAAACAACCAGTGCAATTTATAGGCCGCATGATTGCAAAACTGATACAACCATACAAACTTACGTTTTATCTTTGACATCAGTCCTGTAACCTTGTAGATGACCAACAGCAAGATTGTGTGATGCGTGTGGATGGCCTCTGTCAGCAGCGTGTCTGAAAAACAGAATGAACGGTACATGTATGTCAAATATTGAAAGTCAACGGTAGTCAGTAGTCATGGTACATTTGCAACTTGCAAGCTTTCTCAAACACAAGTACAGACTATAATGTAAAATGCAGTATTTAAGGAATGATGTATCCAATTTGATCAATACACTTGGATTGAGAATGACAGATTTAAGTTTTGTGTATGGTGCTGTATTTATAAATATGTGAGGATGAAGGATATCCCAACCTTCAACTTCAGTACCCACAGGGAGTGGGATTCTCACTGCATGACATATTATGGTACAGGGATGCTCAAAAATGTTGAGGTGCTTCTTTGTAATTGTTGATATCTTTGGTGGGCAATGACAGTCATCACAGACCAAATGACCCAAAATTGCAAGATTGTTGTTTGTACATGTATTTGGAAAAAAAACCACACAATTTGCCAATGTTGACAGTGTTTTTTGCAGGAAAAAAAAAATACAACCAGCTGGGCACTAAATCATGCTCTTTCAGATACAAAGATAGTTGACATTCACATTATAAAGTCTACTTTCAGCACCCCATATACTGTGCAAACTACAAAAATAACCCCATTCCGATAGGGCCAAACCGTAGTCGCCTCCAAACAAAATTTTCAAAATGACGAGTGACTCCAAACAAAATAACTTCAACACCGAGTTGAGACCAAATAAAATTCACGCTAGATTGCACATGTTATTGAATTGCCATATACATTGGACCAAATTTTTGTTACCTGTTCATACTTTAAATTCGATGGCAAATATTTGGTGACGTCATGACCAAATGTTTGGTAGGAAAAATTTTGTTTGGAGGCCGACTATGGTTTCGGCCACTGTTCTTACCTGAACCACGTCATTGCCTTATCCATGTCGCGGTTGACGCCTTTTCCGTACAGATACTTTTGTCCAACCAGATGCATAGCATGAGATTGACCAATGTGGGCGTAGAAATGAGTCACATGGAAATGAAGGTTGTCAAAATGATAGTAGGAATAGTAGATGAAACAGATCACACCAATCACTGCCAGAACCTGCACAAATATATAAAGATCAACAACATGATTTTAGAATAGGAGCAATCACATCATCAAGTCAAATAAACATTAATTAATAATGTTCAGAGAAATATTTTGAGTATACATAAATGTAAATTGTAACATTTATATTGTGGAGTGGTATGATTGAACAAATAATTGAAAATACTACCGGTACACAAATTTCAAATACAGTACAGAATCCTAAAGTCGTTCTGAGCGGTTCCCAGACAACTCACTTTATGATAGCATTATTGTATAGCACCAGGGTTGTTAATTTGCTCTTCATTTCAACTGCTTGACCAATTTCAACTTTTTCGACCAATTTGGACTTGCTGATTTTTTTTTAGAGCTATTTGAAAAAATTGTGTTGAAGAAGAAATTCTGGCCAATCTTGCACACTTTTACGAGCCGCTGTGAGCGCTGGTGAGCGGCTTGCCAGAGTGAAAGAGTTAAGATTCAATTGAAGTATGCAGTGCCATTGGAGAATGGACACCATGCTCATTTTTTTTATTTAAATTTATTTTTATTTCATTTTTTTAAATCTATTTATTTATTAAATTTATTTATTTATTTATATATGTATTTGTGTTTTTATTTATTTATTTATATATATGTATTTATGTTTTTATTTATTAATTAATAATTAATTTATTTATTTATTTAATTTGACTAGAAAAGGGTGGCATTATGTGGTTGGTCATCATATGGGTACATTTGTAAAAGGTACACAATACAGAAAAGGGGTATACCTTCAATTTTGATTCCTAAAATTCACTAAATTGGGTTCTATACACAATCAATTTTTGATACAAGTTTGTATATACATTTTCTTGAGCATAACTTGGTATCAATCTTGATTTAGCAGTGTCGACTCCAACACATTCGGACCCTGTCTTAGAACACATTTTAACGAGCTATCATCATAGGGATAAGCTAGCTTGGATACATCTAGTTGTAATTTACTCAAAAATAAAGACAAATGTATAATAAATAGAATAAATGAAATTTGTTTGAAAAAAAATCAATATTCTATCTACATTAACTTGTATGATATTAATAATAATAATAATAATAATAGTGCAATGCTTTTTCAAAAAGAAAACCTCTTACTTGAACATTACTATTTAAATTCAATAAACAGCTCTTTTTAAAGGAAAAAATAAAGAAAGCAATGAAACTAAAACATTTAAAATCCATTGAATCATGAACTTCCTTGATGGCATCCATGTGTATTTTCTGAAGGGGGGGCGGGTTACCTACATAGAACTTTACTATCAGTAAAGGTATGGCCATACATGTATATGCCACTCTATGGTTAGTTTTCACAGCCTGCAACTGCCATTGCTTCTAAATCCCTACACATATAGGTCACATCATTTAAAATTGGAACAAAAAATCCCTAATAAGGCGACAAAAATTTTAAAAAATCCTGTTTTATGGGCCTGACCGACCCTAAATTTGCATTTTGGATTTCTTTATTTTTGCCAAAAAATTATGTAAAATTAACCGTTTTTTGGCCACAATTTTACAATTTTGGTTAAATTGTTAACGAAAATTTCGGATTGTTTTAATTTTTGGGTTATTTTTAGGCAAAAAGAAAAAAGAAAAAAAATCCCTGACCGACAGACCCTACTTAAGAGGTCCGCCCACCCATAAAACAGGATTTTTTTCCCGTAGCCTAATGGGAACAATTTTTCAGAACCTCTCCCCTAATAAGGGTAGGTGTTTGAGGTCTGAGCAAAACATAGTTACCATCCCAACCAATGTTTAGTCCCCCATCCTCTGTGTATTGCTAAAAACAATGTACAATTAAAGTGCCTTGCTACTCAGAACTCCATTACAATGTAGTTAATTAAAAATCTACTCGGCCATGCATGAAAAACACATGGAAAACTGGCTTTGGCTTTGCCATATGTTGCTAATTAGCATTTTTTTTTTATCATTACAACTTACTATACATAATTATATGCTCATAGTGCTGTTGGATTTTGAAGGATCAATATAAATTTGTGTCATGACCGTCTTCATTTTTCATGTGCTGAATGAATTATGCAAATTTACAGAAAATTTACTTATTTTTATGGGGTGATTTCCACTTGTAAGCTACAAATCATGTGGAGGGAGGGGAGGTGTGGCAATACCCTATTCAGAGCAGGGGGTAACTGGGTATTCTGACCAGGTACCCACCCGTATTACTAAAAAGGTGAGACCTGGGCAGGTCTCCAGACTTGCAATATACGGTATCAAAATCAACTTGGTCCTCTGCAAGTCTCACATAGGGTATCAAATTTGACTTTAAGGGTATGAAACTAAAAAAGTTTAACCTATGAATTCTTGTAATCATTATTTTGTCGCATTTGCGTACGGTATCAAAATCAACTTGGTGCTCTGCAAGTCTCACATAGGGTATCAAATTTGACTTTCAAGTCTCTAATTATAGGGTATCAAACTAAGAAAGAATAGTCAAATTAAATACAATGGTAGGCCTACCTTAAATTGCCAATAAAAGTGCTTCAAAACCTAGAAACACTTAAAGGTGTTCAAATGGTGTACAGTTACATTGAACCTGTGATATCTTGTAATAATTATTTTGTCACATTTGCGTATGGTCTCAGATAGGGTATTCATTTGAACAGGTATGGTCCAATCAAACAGATCTGGTAGATTTATGGTCTCAGATAGGGTCATATTGTAAAATGTGTCTCATTTGCTTAAAACGCTCACAATGCCTTACATGTAGAAATGTGGATAAAAATAGGGTTTTTTTTTCACTTCTACTTACTGCCATTTTAAAACTGATCGACTATAATATATTTTTAGACATACCCGATCAGGGGTCAAAATAATTTTTTTCTTTAGGGGACTATTTTTTTTTCAGCAAATAAAAATTGCCCTCTGACTTTTGTTCAAGGGAGCTCTTTTGAGCTACTTGTGGGCTACTTTTTTATACTTGGAATATTGTTGCTAAATATATTTATCGTGTTAAATTTTGGGCAGTTAAACTTCATGCTCAAGTTTTATAAGTGTGTGGGGGGGGTGATTGGTGTGCTTTTTGTAATATTTTTTTGCCCTCTTCCACCTTTGCAAGGGGGCTTTTTTATAAAAATAGGGGGTGATTCGCCATTCGCCCTCTTGTATTTTGACGCCTGTACCCGGTTTACATTTGTCTGAGCTATGATTTCTATGCAAATTGGAAAAACACAACCCTTTGGACTTCACACAGGAATTAACTGAAATTAGATACTTCACTTACCCAGTATCTGGGCGGTGAACGTTGATATTTCACACCACTGACCCACTTACACATAACACATTAGCTCACATTCAAGCAGGTGACTTAAACCGGGTTCGGATGTTTTGCTTTGACGCTTAAATAGAGTGTTTCTAGATAATTTTTCTAGAGTTTTTCTGATTTACTCGCAATATGATTTACCCCTATCAAGCAAAAATATGTTATCGGGAAGAAGATTTTGCCGGAGCATAACCACTAGTATGTAGGAAAAAATTCTTATGTTTTATGGCAGAGTTATTGATTTTTGAAAAGTTGTCGAATTTTTTTTGAATGTGAAGAATAGAAAATGTCAGATGTCTACAAGTTATATGTACATCCTTATATATTCAAGAATTTTTTTAATATGTCTGTGTAAAAAAATGTTATCAAACAACGAACGGCAAAATTTTGGTGAAAAAATGCGCCCGTTTTCTCTGGTAATTCCGCCCAACGTATAGTGTTTAAAATTTGTTTGCTATCTGAGACGCCCAATTGTGCATCATGACAATTTACAAGGACACAGAAAAGTACAATAAATTAAAAACAAACGTGGGGGACAGTGTATTTTGACCGGGTAACCACCCGCGTGCCATAACATAATGAGATCTAGACGGGTCTCGAGACTTGCAATGTACCCTATATAGGGTATCAGAATCCAGCTGCTGCTCTGCATAGAGTTACAATAGGGTATCGAGTATGGCTTTTAATCCTCAGATAGGGCAAAAGTATTCCATCCTAAATTTGTTTAAATGGATTTCAGTTATGATTATGTCCACCATAGGAAACTTTAGCACGCAAGTGGTTACCCAGATACAAATTTCAGCTACCCCCGTGAAACAAACAAGTTAAAAACTATAAGTGTGAAAATCACAGGTGCGTAATTGTGACGGTTCATATCTCACCTGCCGTAAATGCAACGTCTTGGTCCTCAGAAACATGCATTCAAATTCCTCAAATAAAATTTTGGAGATGTTCTGAAGTAAATATATGAAGATTATGAATCTGCGATTTGCAGAATCACACCCTTTGCATGTATTTCACTTAGGAGGGTCAACAAAAGTTGGTGTATTTACGGCTGGTTCGAGATGAACGAATGCAATTTTGTTCCAGGTGGAAGATAATCAATTTAGCAGGAGACGGTTATGCCCTATCACGCGCTAGCTATGTCATGTGACCTGCCGCCAGTATCATCATTAACGTTCGACGGGAGAAAAAAGTTCCCAACAAAAAAGTCGAAATAAAAATGTGCAATGGAGATAATTATCCAACTTCAACGGATTTAGTATTTACAAACATTGGCTTATAAGTAATGACCTAAACAAAATATTTGGGTAGATTTTCATTTTAACATCGAAGACTGTCAATGGGCGAATTGGACTTATATTCGAAATCAATTCCGCCTCCCCTGTCATTTAGCGCTCTTTTCAAAATTAGTCATGCATGATATTCAATCACACAGCTGTTAACCAGGCAAAAACTAATGAATATTAAAAGCCCAGCGCAGGTGTGCAGCTGTGGGTGCAATTTATAGATTCGTTTGTGACAAATTTCTCTAATGACAATGGAGATATTGATGGTGGTGGGTTCGTGTTTGGTGCCGTGACCTTTGAAGGCTAAAATAAAGAAAATAAAAGATTTGACCGTTGACCTGCGTTCTCCAAAATTAATGAAAATAGCGATACAAAAACCTTCATAACTTTACAACGAAAGGTCGGATTTGAAAAATTCAAACGGTTTTGGATTTCTTAGATCACCTGTTTTCATTTACAGACCATTTAAAAGAATTTGAGCAATAATTAAAAAATCCCCTGAAGTGTCTACTGAAATTAGAAAAAAAAAATCAACTCCATCTTTGGCCAAATGAGGGCTCACTCTTACAGCAGCCCATTTACAAAGGAAGTTTATAGTACTAAATTTACCTATATTATAAACACTTCCCAAAGTTGTGAGCAAGGTTGCCAATGCCACAGTTTACCCGCCCAATTGGGCTACTTTGAATTTGCTTGCCGCGGTTAAAAATTGTCTAGGGCAGGTGACCTAAAATTGGGCTACTTTTGCCACCATCTGCCTGCGGCAGCTTATTTTGCAATATTTTGTTTATTCAGAGGGATTTTGAACCTTTAACACGTCAAAAAGCAATCTGATCATCAACTAATTGGATTAATTCTTCCCCAATTGGATTAAGACATGATTGGGAAGATCAATATTGATTATCCGAAACTTCCGTTAGAGCTCGTAAGTGGATAATATTGATTGCTTTCATGTCTAATTAGGTTGTTTTACTATAGATCCACTTCAAAGCACCCGAAATTTGATAATTGGTTACATATTGACTGTTCAAAAAATTGGGCTACTTTGATAGCATCTGCCGCGGGTAAAAATTGTAATTTGCAGCGTTTTGAGGTTTTGAGTTTTTGGCAACACTGGTTGTTAGTCACACAAAAATGATGTTTGAAGATATGTTTACAAATGGTAACCGATGTAAACAAACCGTTTGATTTCTCTGATCCGAACAGTGCGATTTTCATAAATTTAAAGGGGCATTGGACAAGTTCAGCATCATCCCCAAACTTTACCCCATTCATTTTGAGATATTTGAATCATTTGAAGTATTAGCGGTAATAATGACAGTTTGCAAAGTTTCATAGTCAAATTAAACCCCTTAATTTAGTTTTCTCTTCCCAGATCAAAATATTTAGATATTCTTTTATTTCTAATTATCGTTGTCAACAACAATAAATACCACCCTCTAGAGTTAAATTTTTAAAAATTGTCCTTTTAAGGAGATCTTATGCAAACTTCAAACTTCTTTTGATTTATCTGCAATCTAGGATGTAAAAGGAAAGTTTTATAAACAAATTGAAATATTTGGCTCTCATGATATATAGCATCAATAAATACGTTTGGAGAATAGCCTCATAGATCGACAAACAAAATAAAATTCAAATTTTTTTGACTTTTCTTTAGGTTTTGATCAAAGTTTTCCCAATATTTTGTAATTGACTGTTATTTTCTAGCATGAAGTGTAAATTATCAAAAAATTTCAATTTTGTCCAATGCCCCTTTAATTCAAAAAGGTTCCTTTCAATGTCATGAATATAAAGAAAAAAAGCAATTTCTGTTTTTTCAAGTAGAATTAGTATTTTTCATTTTATGCACAAATTACCACTAATTTTGCCTCAAGCCAAAAAACAAAGTTTTTTGTCTTGTGTTTCTCGCAATTTGCCACGGTTTGAGGCTTTGAGTTTTGAGCTACACTGTTGAGGCTATGCTAGCATATGGAAAATGTTTTTGTTGTAGAATACTATTCTTACTGCTTGTTTGCAGTAAGTGATTTTTTTCCGTTTTTGGTCGATCTTTTTTAAAGTATGGATTATTTAGATGATAAAGTACCTAATTCTTGTCAATGAACGTTTTCTCCTCCCTATTTGATGGTCAAATTGTTTTGACCTTTTTCCAATTTCTTGAAATCATAAGTTTGAACTTAAAGCAAATCTTGCCAAATGATCACCTCGATTCTCTCAGGCCTATAGATGTATGTACATCGGAAGGCCTGTGTTGAGGCTATAGTCGCGTGAAGAAAACCTTTTCACTTTTACGCGTCTTGTGCGCCGAGGTTAAAGTTCAAACGCAACTCAGATTTGAGTTCTGTTACTGCGTGATTTGAAGATCGATTAGATTGGTTTGTTGTTCATGCACGATGTGATTTGATCCTGCCCAGATAAGAGAAGAGATCAACGTCGGCCCATGAACCTCTGCGCCCGAATGGCAAACCCATTTTGCCCTAATTTTTTTTCTTCAAACTCTTCCTAAATATCCCATTTTGTAAAATAATATCATTTACCGCTAAATATAACAAATTAACAGAATTTCCCCAATTTTGATTTCCAATTCCTAATAATTTTGTGTATATTTCGCCTTGCGCAATACATATTTCTATAAATATTTAGATTCACCTCATAATTCTCAGTCGAATGCATAGTGTAGTGGTAGAAACCTCGCCTGTCATCCGAGAATCACGGGTTCGATTCTTGCACTTGCCCACTTTTTTTTTCTTCATTTCTTTTCTTTTTATTTCAATTAGATCCAATCATTTTCTTTGACTTGTCACTCTCTATGATACAATTCTTCTTTCTTTTTTTTTAAATTAAAATAAAACATGAGCTACTGATAAATTTGCTAATTTACGGTAATATTATACGGTACACTTCGCACTGTAGTCATACCCCGATGGCGAAAAATAGGTATCTTCGGATGATCCTTGTGTGTTTATTAGGAGTACACTTAGGAAAAATGTGATAAAATAATGTTATGAACATTCATCTCCTTATGGTATGTGTCAAAAACCTTAAGTGTACTCCAATTACAACCACAGTGAGCTTCTAAAGTTGGCCAATTTTGACAAAAACACAATGTATAAATTTCAATGGAACAAATTAGCAATATTTGAGTTTCTGTATAAGAGATTGGAAATCCCGAAAAGGCTACTAATGGACCGACGTTGATCTCCTCTCTTCGCCCAGATGAAAAGGTTTGTTCCTTGTTTCCTTGCCCTTGGGCAAGAAACTTTACTTGCTCCGTTGTCGGACAGTCATGTAAAGCCGTGGGTCCCCTGTACGAATAGACTCCTTCATGGGGTATGCATGTTATGCAAGTACTTGTATCATTGATTGATTGAATAGCCTAGGCAGCTTAGTCCGAGGTGCTCAGCCATTAATACTCGATCGCTGACAATCTCCGTTTAATGTCTGAGATCAGGAAAGTTGAGATTTACCTTTCGAAAAATCACAATATGTTTAGTATGCAAGCGCCGATTGCCTCATTAATAATTATGAGTCCTTCCAACTCCAACAACTTATCCACTACGTTCCGTTGATCGTGAGAGCAAAATGCGCCACTACGCGGACCGGAGGATTTAGTCTAAAATAGCGTTAGCATTTCCGAGAAAATTGTTTTGATATTATGACATCGCGAGAGATCACAATATAGCAGTTTGAATATGACTAAAATTTGTCTATAAAATTCAATAAATTTTCGCATCAAGTCTTCAAGAGCAATAATCAATAACAACAATATTTATTTATATTAAACAGAGGAAAAATAAGATGGTAAGTTGTAAAATCCAAAAATAAAATCACCCAACACCAACTTGCTGTCGCCATAACCCCGCTATATTTATACACTATGTTACATTACGTAGCGCTAGTGGACAGAAGAGACACAGCGCTACATCGAGACAAGCTTGGCTATGCCTATGGCAGTATGTGCCGAATCATATTCATAAGCTAGCTACCTGAACAAACATCCCCGATGCTGGCGCTGCACTCTCCCCAGTTTTTGCCCCATATGTTGGGCAGTCGGCGCCATCTTTGGTTTTCTCCTCTGTGGTGGCGAATGGTACACATTGATTGCAATGTGGATTACGGTAAAAGTAAGATTTTCAGTCCCGTTTTGAAGGTTTTCAAGTAGTAAATGTACTTTGAGGAATTGAAAATTTACTTCTTTTTAAAGATTTATTGCTAGACTTTGATACAATTACGGGGGATAATTGACTTGTCACAGCAGCCGAATTTCGCTCCAAATTGATAATGACGTCATTCACCTCTTCAAAATATCTTCGGCCAGTGTCGGCAAAGTCCGCTCACATCGAAGTTGACCGAGGTGTAATTTATGAATGAATTTAGCGGGGGGGGGGGGGGTAGGACATGACGTCATGAGATTTTGAAACTCCCATTCAAAAAACTTGAATTTTAATTAACGCTCAAAATTTTCATTTTATGCCCTTAATTGGTGTATTAACATATGCAGATTCTAAAACCATTGGGGTTGGAACTTCAACCCCAGAAAACTAAGAAGATATTCTGAATGTTTTGAAGAACTACTTCTCTTGTTATTTACGCATTGAAATATACGGGCGATACCACGGATGAATACGAATCAAATCTGAGTAAACAGTCTGGGTAAACAGGCAATTTATTCTGCAGCCACTTTCCTCTGGAATTTAGATACTTTGCCCTTCCGATGATTTCCGGAACATATTATGGAATATCAAAGGGTCATATTATATTATGGGTCATCACACATGCGCACACGTTTTCGGAAATTAAAAAGAGTCTATAATCAATTAATAAGCATTGCACTTGCTCTTACGGCGATTGACCATGCCGTTTAAGTAAAGTTAGAGGCCACGAACTTAGTCTATTATGGAAACAAAGATGGCGTCATATCACACTATTTTCTAAGCGTCATATGTAGATTTTTTCGTAAGGTATTTCAACAACTTTGAGCTATGATTTACAAGTTTTCTTAGCGGATTTTGCAAAAATCATTTCGGGATATTTAATTGCATTATTTTTTGTACTATATTCTAAAATTTTGCTCACAAATATGAATTTTCAATATCGTTAAAAATACTGACCCTCGGTGGTGGTTTTGAGTCGTCTTGCACACACAGTATATTCTAGTTTGCAGACAAACTTAGTAAGACCGGGAGAAGAAATTATCTTTTATCGGGAAGTGCTTTTATCATTTTACGAATTCTCCCTATACTAAGTTTGCACATTGAGCTATACAAAACCGAGGAGCGCCAAAATTTTCCCTTTAAAATATTGATACTCACTCCCAAATTGGTCTGCACATCAATAATTTAAATTCCGCTAAAACTTTCTGCATTTTTTGGAAAATGAGGATCTTTTCTCTCCCCATGTTAATCAGCGGGACTAAATTTGCTTTGCAATTTCATTTCCATCCAACGACGTAATAAATTAGTCTCGTTATACAACATTTATGATTGTAACAGACAGGACATTCGCGTAAATTCACTCGGTTGAGCGTAGCAAATGAAGACTGGTAAAAGAGATTTTATCTATTTACGTGGCTCCTCGTAAATCGTGCTTCGTTGCTTCAACGGTGTGTGTGAGTTGAGCGACCAAAATAAAAAAGACACACATACCGTTGAAGAACCTTTAACTACTAAGTCTAACTTCTAAGACTAGTATATTCATATTGGCTCAAAAAGTCGCGTCAAAAAACTAATTTATCTCCGCAACTGAAAATCCGACAAAGTTGATTTTTGGCTTATTAGTTTTCTGTCAGTTAGCTCTTTGTAATATATTAGCACTAATTTAATGACAATCCAAATAAAACATATTTTTTTGTTTACCAACCTACATAAGCTTACCTCCATCGTTTTCACGAAGATCGTGTCGGGTTTCTTTCGTCTTGCAAGATAAACCTTTCCACCGAATGGCAAAGACGGGTCCTCGCCCTCAACTTCTTCATCGTCTGTCCACGATGTTTTTTCTCCTTCTGGGGCCCATGGATGATCAACTTTTTCGGGTCGTAATCTGGCACGAAGTCCAGCTGCTGCCGTCGCCATTTTGAATGTTTACGCTTTCCTTGGTTGCGATGGTGTTGCCAGTTTCTAAACCAATTAATTAGCGCACAAAATCGGGTGAGGGGGGGGGGTGTAAAAGTAAGGTTAAACATGCCAGGAATAAAAGTTAAATTGGCCTGACAAGCAAGATTTTCCATTCAGGAATACATTTTTTCTTTAGTTTTTGTGTTAAGTTAGCCAGGATTTTTTTTCTTTTTTGTAGAAAATGAAAAGCTTTCTTTATTTTTCGAAATTTGGCCAAAAATTGTTTGATTCGTGAAACTCGGCAAAAAAAAAATTAAAAGGGGAAAAAAGTTCCAACAGGTTTTTATCCCATTTTTTTTCTTCTTCATGATCGGAGATGCATCCGGGCGATGCATCCCTCGAG
Source organism: Ophiothrix spiculata (assembly GCA_000969725.1). Classification (NCBI taxonomy): domain Eukaryota; kingdom Metazoa; phylum Echinodermata; class Ophiuroidea; order Amphilepidida; family Ophiotrichidae; genus Ophiothrix; species Ophiothrix spiculata. The sequence goes on from JXSR01S000364.1 coordinate 29,059, forward strand.
TAGTTGAGTATTGTCGCATCCGAGAAGCAAGTGCAGCGCATTGGCGGAGGAAGGTTAAAATTTCATTGGGGGGCAGCTATTTTTTTCTTGAGCAAAAATGGTCGGAGGAAAATTAATGATCTTTTATAATGCGCGCCACTGTCAAATAGGCTAATTTCAGCTAAAAATTGTTTAAAAAATCTTGAAATTTGCAGGAAAAAATGACAATTTTTAACTGAAAATTGACATAATATCTGAAAGTTCGCGCAAAGCGCACAAATTTTTTAATTATTCACGTTTAAAATATCAAAACAAAGGGAAAATTTCAATTTCCTTTCCTTTTTGGGTTTAGCGTAGCGGTAATTTCCTCACTTTGCACCACTGAGTCACGGGTTCGATTCCCGGTCCCACTCTGTATGTGCATTTGGTTTTCAGTCGATGCTCGCTTCCACAGGTTCTTCTCCGGGTACATACCGGTCTTCCTCCTGCATTCGAAACTGATTTAATTAAAGAAAGATCTTGGACCCCAATGGAAATAAGCTTCATTAGAGGCTTTCTTGGGTTATCCTTGGCGATTAGCGTAAAGAATTCTTTCTTCCCATCTTTAAGTTTAGGGGGGTGGCTTTATTTTATTAAATATGAAATAGATTGGTATATACTGTATGCGGCACCCCAAGGAGGAACATTCACACAGGGGACCAAAAGCTTAAACTGACTTCCAAATCATAGCTAGCTAGAGCAATCGAAATAAAGTTTCTTGCCCAAGGAGACTTAATTCTGTTCAACCGGGGCTCGAACCTGGAGGTACCTCTGTCTGTATCCCCCCCCCCCCAAGAGCTCGGTATTAACAATAATAGCATGACATTATGTAACTATATATTAGTCTGATGCCCATATGCTTTTATCATATCATTTCTGCCGGCACAAAAAAATGGTACCATGCTCTGCTTCTTGATCTAAGCAACCCTTATCTCTATACGAGTGGATATTCATACATAGTGGAAGAAAACATATGGAAATTGAAATTCTTTAACTTCAACACTACACGAATTTATCCCAGGGAATTTATCACTCACCTGGATCGTTTTCGCTGGCTCAACGAACGTCATCAGCAGTTGGTATGGCGCTGTGATGTCCCCCCCTTTCCGACACAGCTGTATGACATCATAGAATTATGTGTCAAGATGCCCGAATGGGCCGTTTCCCCCGACTGACTCATCACA
>JXSR01S000365.1:25794-36304 GCA_000969725.1 Ophiothrix spiculata
CCTACACCTCAACTTTGACGGCCCACCCTAACCCCACCTTAGGTGGTACCACCCTAATTTTTTCAACAAAATGACCGCAAAGGATATAAAAGAGATTACTCAAAAGCCTGGGGTCGGTTGCTTTTGCGTTTTTATGCTACGGGGGAAAAACCTCAGGGGGGGTTGCAACCCCCCCCCTGGTTAGACGATGGTTACAGGGGCATTGGACAAGTTCAGCAACATCCCATACATGTACCCCAAGCATTTTGAGATGTTTGCATCATTTGAACCATTAGGGGTAATGATGACAGCATGCAAAGTTTCATTGTCAAATTCAAGCCCTATATATCAAAATATAAGATATTCTTTAACGATAAATACTGCCCTCTATAGTGGAATTTTCAAAATTCGTCTTTTTAAGAGATTTAATGCAAACTCCAAATTTCTTTTGATTTATCTGCAATCTGTGATATGAACGGAATGTTTTACAAAGAAATCTTTGGATCTTTCTTGATATAAAGCATCAATAAATACGTTTGAAGAATAGCCTCATACCCAAGATCAACAAACAAAATAAAGTTCACATTTTTGAATTTTCTGAAGGTTTGAATCATTTTTTCCCAATATCTGGTAATTGACTGTCATTTTCTAACATATGAAGTGTAAATCATTGAATAAACTCAAATAAACTAATAAACTCTCAAAAAATCCCCTCAATAGGCAGAAGAAAAAAATCATCCCCAAACAAAAATTCGCCACGAACAGGGTACGAAAAAATTCAACCCGAACCCACAATTGTTCTCCCCCCTGGAATTCTAATGGTGCGACCCTTAATGAAATAAACAGCTTAATATTCCAATCTCATTACAGTAATGCTTAGCAAAATAAACTGGAAATCTACTAACATCCCACTATTTCCTGATATAACGCAGCTAGGTGTTTGATGTTTGAAATCTACCATCAACTACACTTTCTAAGTCAACCGTACAAGCTGCCGGAGGAAATGAAATGTTGGCACGGTTTTGTTTGAGGGGAGATATCCAAATACATTTTAATTAATTGAATCTCACTTCATACCCAAACTTTCACAGTCTGATTAGATAGAGGTTTCGTAACATCGTCCAACATGAGCGTTTGAATTAAAGGATAATGCTTCTGATTATTAAAAATAAAGAAAGACAATTATTGACCATTAAGTGAAGTTAAAAACGTCTGTTTGTAAGACATACGTGATCATTAGACTAAAATCAAGCTCACCCAGTAGCTTTCATGCAATCCATCTATTGCAATAATCAGCTTAAGTGGCTGTGCCGCATACTAAGCTACAGACTGTCCACGAATGATTTATACCCGGTTTCAAAAAATCAGAAAAAATATTAAATCATAATTTTTCATAAAACCAAAAACTGTTCTACAATAGTGGATAAGTCTTCTACATTTTCCATAAGTTTCATCAAAATATCATGCTTCATTGCTTTGTGCCATGAGCTAATAGAAAATCGACACAAACGTGGTTTTGTAAAAATAACCAAGCAGGTTTAGTACTTGTAATATGCACACTTACCAATTTATAAAGTTAATGAATACAACTTGACCAACTTCAGATCTTCTTTCCTTGCTTTTGCAATTTTCCATGATCTACTTAAAGCATTAACTTGCAGGCTTCTGAATCTCTTCCTACTCATAGCGAGATAGTCTTAATCAGATATGGAGCAGGACACTGGCTGGCAATTTGAGGAATAATAATTCTGTTGATTATGTCAACATACCATCGTGCGTCGAGGTCTCCGTCGACGCAAACTGGTCCTAATAATGAGTTATATTACCCATAATACCCATCAAAACTACTAACTTCCGGTTTTCATTAGAAATGGCAAATGTAAAGTTTCTAGGTGGGTTTCCTTAAGGTGCGTACCATCTAACATGATTTGTACCTTTCATTATGTAAAGCTGTTCAAGCGTAACCGGACCAAAATCGTTATTTCTTTCTCCAAAACAAACTTCATATCCATCACCGTCAGTCAATAATTCTTAAATTGTATTTTACGTTTAGATTTGGAAAAGTAAGGTTTCAGTATAGTCAGTTTTAATTAAAAGTTCAATAATTTCTCTGATTACAAATTGAAAAATATACCCTGCTTGGAAAAAACTCTATAACTTTTCACAGGAACATGCGATTTGAAAAATTCAAAATTCTTCAGAAACTTAAAGACTTGTTTAACGTAAAAATAAACAAGATTTGAATAAAACCTTACCCATTGGTCCACAATTAAATCCGAAAGCCGGGTATAAATCATTCGTGGACAGTCTGTATGATTGGTTCTTTGGTCATTTCTACTCCGCTCGTTCTTATAATCTACAATATGAGGCTTTTTCTTTCCTGGATGCGTTGTCCGTCTAAAGGTGATTCCACATGATGCACAGTGAGTTTTCTACTGAGATTTGAAGACCGTTGAAGTCACATATTGTCCCATGGTTTTATTTAGAAATAATTTGGCAAATTTTGTTCCATACGAGGTAGAATTGCCAACTGTTAAGAAAATGTCATTACCAATAAAATTGCTTTATATTTCACATCGATACATCTCTTGAAAATTAATGTCCTTTTAAAATTATTGTGACTTTGAATAAATATTTTCAAAAAGAGTCGATATTGATGATGTGGACAATGGAACGAATAAGGTGTTTAAAAGTCTTTTAAATATCCATTTGTTTTGAGAAAGAAACATATAGAAATAGTTATTGCTTTTGTCAAATGCAACTAGAATTAAGTAGTCTATATTTATTTTTGAACAATAAGATAAATTAGTTATGAGAATAAGCTAGATAATTTCTTTTAAGTTTCTGTTGTATATTATTTCTCATTTTTAATTCGTATATTGGCGAAATTCTGCCATGATACCAGCAATCTTTGGAAGATACACACACAATGTTTGCAGGGTGTGCACTGTTCCGACAGAGTTGCTTCTTGATGACAAATGATTATCTTAATTAAGAAAACGTACATTCAACAATATCATTAAAGTAATTAAAACGCACTTCTTTATCGTTACATTCAATTGTTTTCAAATGTATAATTTGTTTAAAAATTGAAAATACACCCAGCCCTCTTTTCACGGTATATTCAAAAGAAAGACTTTCTATTATATCTAAGACTGAAACCACACCAGTTTTCTTAAGAATAGGTAATATTAGGAAATTATATTGAATACATCATGTGACATATATAGCACTTGATCATATCTTACAACCATGAGTGAGGTGCAGGTTTGTGTCCCTTTGACAGGATTTTCCCATTCAATGGCAATACTCCATTGTTTTTCAAGAACGGCTCAATTCTGCCATTGGATACAATACTGCACCTTGATGAACACCATATTATTCCTTACAAAAATGAATGCAGTCAGTGTGATACAGAAAAAAACAAACATTACTGAGCAATTTCAGGATTATCAGTACCAGCCCCAAAATGTGTGTTTATGGCTTACATTAATTTTGAAGTGATCACAACGATAAGTTTTTGTAGTTTATTTATATTTTAAAGAACTCAACAACCACCATTTTAGATCATACTTAAATGATTCATTCTGATATAAATACTCTTTAAAATACATTGGATTAAACGATTTCTAAACCCACAATAAAACATTTATCGTTGAACGTTGCCTGTAAGAGCGAGCTCCATAATTATCATACGAGTATACGTGTATCATTGGATACAATAATCCTTATTTAATTACAAACCTTCAAAGGAAATTTGTCAACATATCCCCAGATTGTGATGTTTGACTTTTTTGTTCAATCACAGCCTTCTTTGGTTAATAAGAAAAGCACGTTGTCTTAAGACAGCAGTCTTGTTGAGGCTTTAATCACCTTAAGGCTTAAGTGGCGAGATAAAACAGGTAAAATTGTGGTTGATAAAGGCATTCTGAATTAACAAGTTGAATCAGTGGGCACCCATTTATGTTCTCCTTGGGGAATTTGTCTGTACCATAATATGAAGCGGATCTTTTTTAAAACTAGACAACAGCTCAGTCCAATGTAAGCTTGGTAAATTCTGAACACCGACGTGTGTTACTTGTCTGATTTTACAACGTTCAGGGTGACTTAAAATTAATGATTGTAGTAGCTTGTAGTTGGTAAGCTTATTTTTCTTATGTCAGATATTTTAAACATCAATCAAATGTTTGATGTACTGACTATGACATTTTACTAATTTCAGATAGGAAATTAAAGGTGTATCCCTTTGAAAACATATAGCACATCCGATATCAAATGAGATAAACAAAATTGTAACCGAATGTACTTTTGGGCTATGATACACCATTTTTCTACGTTGCTTGGGAAGCATCAAGGTTAAATGAATATTGCCTGTGGTAATACATCTATATTGGATAGCAGAGTTAGGATTTTATTACTTATATCAGGAAGTGTTTTCATTTATACCATTAAATCGGGTCGTCATATTTCATATCAGTCATTAACTAATATATTTTGTTGATGTCTGGGAAGTCAACATCAAAACCAAATGTTTATTTAAATGCATACGCTACGCAAGCAAGCGACAAAGCCAAGGTTAAAGTTGTCGAGTATGTACGTGGACAAATGAAAGTTTCTGTGTTGTAAAATCCACATTATTTCTTTAATATTCATTTAAACAGTTATCTTTGAAAATACATGTATACGAGGTTCTGTTTGTATTGGATTGATCAATATATAGTTAATTTTTCGGTTTAATTGTTTTATACTTTGATACGATGAAGCGAATGAGGTGTCTCCAAAGTTTCTTAAAAAAGACGTGTTGCTGACATATGTATCTTGTAACTTTTTAACAAAGTGCTTAAAGTTAATAAAAGTATACATTTCCAGAAAGGAATTTTCACAAGGAACATGATGGTGATGTTGATTTTTGACTAAAAATCTCATTTTGTGAGAAAATCACAAAAAACGCATTTTTTGGCCATTTGTGCTTCCAACCAAGGTAAAAATTACATTTTTTTACATGACTTCAGAATGGAACTTTGTATTTAAAATGCTCTTTCAGATGTTGCGACATTTTTATTTTTGAGGATTTTGACCAATTGTTTACTTTCATGCCAAATAAAATGACCAAAAATGAAAAAAAAAAAGTGAATAATGAGGTAGATAAGCTACGACTTATTTTTTTTTTTTGATTTCCGCTACTCCTAATTTGTAAAATCGTTGAACTTTCAGGCACTTTATTATAAGTATTTTTATAAGATGAATAATGATTGTTGGTAGACTGAATTATAATATTAATTAATACTCATCAGTGATGGTTACGAAGCAAGGTGTCAATATTTGCAACATGTTACTAAACCTGAATCGCCTTAATCCATACAATGTCAACCAAGATGCGAATGTTTTTTAATGTTTGTTTAAATTCAGCCTCACTGCTGACTGGTGTTATTTGCGATTATGATAATATCGCATCATGATAACAATTTGCCTCCAAACAATGTTACTAGGGTATCACCGTCAGCGTCAGCGTCAGTAGAATTGGTTGACACAAAATACTTCTTCGGAAGGCACATAAAGCTGTTGGTCCCATCTGAAGTGTTCCTGACACACTGTCAGATGTAAACGAACGTCACGGGCTTTGATGAGAATAAACGTAGAAGTAGAAGTACTGACTCCTTCGTCAACTATGGCTTTGAACAAGTCTACTGTGTTCCTTCAGTGTGATGCAGAACGACCAAAGTGTGATTTCTGAAAAGAACTTTCTGATCACTGAATTATATATATTGGCAAGATTTTTTGACACTGTTCAACCAACATCGAGATATCAAAATGCGCATAAATAATTAGAGACACATTTTAAATTGACCTCTTTGAGGGAATAACTGTTTTGTTAAATTTTCTGTCAGTTTCAGATGCTTTTAACATAGATATCATTTAGGTATTGTATTCTCGTTCAAAGAAGATGACGTTTTGCACACTGTTAATTTAAGATTTGACCCGTCCAACACAACAACTCCTAGGCCGATCAGACATATAGCAGGTATAGTAGGAAACTAGTTTTCTTGTTTACGTTGTACTGAACTGAATTGAGATGTAACAAATGTTACCCCACTGGCCCTTTATTTTAAAGCGAAATGGAAAAAATGCTATCGTTTGCCATCAAGCTTGCAATATCATTCTTAATTTAAAACAAACAAGTAATTACCGTGTGCTAATTTCATTTGAAGGAATTTTAAAGTTAATTTTAAGGACGGTGTGTTTTGAAATATAGGGTTAAGGCATGCTATACTGTTTTTCGTTTTATATAAGCGTTGCTGCTTAACATTTCAAAATGATCGTTTATCGTACATAAGATGTAGATCATTAATTTGCTAATCGCGGTACTGAAAGTAGCTGGTGTATCAAGGGTCACTGATATATCAAGAATGCTTCTGGCCAAAATCAATTGACAATTGAGAATTTCAACAGCTGTGAATTTCCAAATGTATCAAAAAGGGCTATTTTAGGTTGCCCTGAACTTTCACAACAAAAGCTTCAAGTGTTATATAGAAAAAAAAATGTAGAGTCCCTATTAAAGATCGATATTTTAATATATTGCCTCAAAGAAATGCGGACAATCAATCTATAAAGATAATGAAAAACTGGACCAAGTGTTTGTTGCAAAAAGTATTCAATTTAATTTATAATGTATGCCATTGGAATATTTGTATGGTACATAATGGTTGCTATAATGGAGCCTTGCACGTCTAATACATGTATTACTGCGGTCCTGGTCTTGGTTCGATTCTCAAAGAAACCGGAATCATGATGTCATATGGAAACTCTATCCATTTTTTCTCACAAGTCTTCATGTTTTCTTTTTCTTATTGTCGCTTAACCTTTAGGAAGATACCTTGTAGGGTGACCGATGTTATAAGGAATACAATTGAATACATTAATCAACAACATCAGTATATATTTGGTTAACAACAAGATTACGGCATACCGTACTATTCTTAATTGACAGGCGCTAACGATATTTAAAACCAACAAAATCTCGGCCTGTTTTTTACCCTAAAGGCGCAAAATAATCACATATACATTGTGTTGTACCAGCGACGGCTTATAGCTATACCTTGATGTTAGTGGTGTGTTGTGTTTTTTGCTTTTGTTTTCCTATGCATAGATAGACCGTTCCCTGAAGACCATGAAGACAAGAGGTGTTGCAATTTATTGTTACTTGCAGCAAGTTCTTTTATTTTCTCTCCATTCTAGAGAATATTTCAGAGCGAATATCGTTAGCGAATGTCTCTCGGGTAACCGAATGTCTTTTGACGCCAAGCCTTAAGATGGATCTGATCAAGGTTACAGTTGTTTGAGTCAGCCCAAACCAAATTACAATAAAGGATATGGAGTAGTAAACGACTAAGGTATTGTACAGCGAAAATAATGTATCACAAGATAAAATATTTTTCAGACGTAACATAATGCTGGTATATTTTGAAATAATATAAACACATGATTGGTATGATTTAAACAGGTCAAAGATTCATCAACTAATATACCCAAACATTTGGTATAAGAATTTCTATTGGCATCGGTATTATTAATTCAGATATCAGCATCAGGATAATTGTAATATAAAAACCTCGAAAAAGATAAGTGGACAGTCAGTCTGACCCCCATAAATCCAAGTAAGAGCCCCCAAAGCCCAACAATATTGACATATATGAAAAATATGGAATCTCAGCTAAATATTGACCCGAAATTTGGTATCAAAACTGTTACCATTGTTTTACACCAACCGTTTGAAATTTTGATCTCGGTTTTCATTTCTCACATATGGTAACACACACAATATACAATAGATGCTCCAGCTCTACTAAAGCTTAATGTAAAGAAGAAGTTGTTTACAGCATAATGAAATGACTGGGGATTTCATTTTAATTTTGTTCTGTATGACCAAAAAATATCAATTTGAAATGTGAGGAAAATCAATAAGCAGCGAAGTGTATACTCTTCTTTTTATTGATATATTGAGATGATAAGAAGGAAAGTATCAACTTATTGTGTATAAATTAAGGAAATCAAGGTAGGGCTCTTTTACGTATAATCATATCCACTCGACAAAAAGGAAATTAAGTCAAACTAATTTTATCCAAAAGGATAATTACATGTGTCTAAGTTAGTAAAACAGTTAAGATCGGCACAGCAGCTCTGTACTCTACAATATGAAAAACACTGATCGTCTATCGATTCCACTAGGCATTGTGGTGATGCTCTTTTACACTGCGGGTATACCCAAAATGTGAAAAATGAAAATTGAGACAGATTTTTCAAACGGCGAGTGTAAAATGATAGTAATGGTTTTTGATGTCAAATTTTGGGTCATTATTTATATTGCCAAGATTTTTTGATACTGTTCAACCAACATCGAGATATCAAAATGCGCATAAATAATTAGAGAGACATTTTAAATTGACCTCTTTGAGGGAATAACTGTTTTATTAAATTTTCTGTCAGTTTCAGATGCTTTTAACATAGATATCATTTAGGTATTGTATTCTCGTTCAAAGAAGGTGACGTTTTGCACACTGTTAATTTAAGATTTGACCCGTCCAACACAACAACTCCTAGGCCGATCAGACATATAGCAGGTATAGTAGGAAACTAGTTTTCTTGTTTACGTTGTACTGGACTGAATTGAGATGTAACAAATGTTACCTCACTGGCCCTTTATTTTAAAGCGAAATAGATAAAAATGCTATTGTTTGCCATATTGCTTGCTATATCATTCTTAATTTAAGCAAGTAATTACCGTGTGCTTATTTCATTTGAAGGAATTTTAAAGTTAATTTTAAGGACGGTGTGTTTTGAAATATAGGATTAAGGCATGCTTTACTGTTTTCCGTTGTATTTAAGCGTAGCTTAAAATTTCAAAATGATCGTCTATCGTACATAAAATGTAATTAATTAATTTGCTAATTGTGGTACAGAAAGTAGCTGGTGTATCAAGGGTCACTTATATATCAAGAATGCTTCTGGCCAAAATCAATTGACAATTGAGAATTTCAACATCTGTGAATTTCCAAATGTATCAAAAAGGGCTATTTTAGGTTGCCCTGATCTCTCACAACAAAAGCTTCCAGTGCTATATAGCAAAAAAGAAGTAGAGTCCCTATCAAAGATCGATTTTTTAATATATTGCCTCAAAGAAATGCGGACAATCAATTTATAAAGATATTGAAAAACTGGACCAAGTCTTTGTTGGAAAAAGTAATTTTACATATGACATCATGATTCCAATTTAATTTATAATGTATGAAATATTTGTATGGTACACAATGGTTGCTATAATGGAGCCTTGCACGTCTATTACAAGTAACAAAATGGCGAAATTGAGATTTTTGAATAAATCAGTTCCTTAGACTAAGAGGCACCTACTGTGAGCATTGTGTACAAAATGCGGCTTTGAACATCTGTTAATAAACCAAAATGAAAATGGCCTATCTGACGCTTGTGAGATAGGCCATTTTATCATAAATTGGCGTATCTAACATTTATGATCACTTAGGCCATTTTCAATGCTCCATTCAACCACGCGTAACAGTCTCATTCAGTTCAGTAGATCCAAAATAAACAAGGTCAGTACATTATAGCTATTGACTTTTTTTCATACATTGTTGAGTTTTGATTACAGAGAAAACTGTTTAATTAGTGCCCGACCTTGGCGGGATTATTGCTACAATCATTCCCTAATTATTGTTGCAAACCGGACCTATATGTAAATGATGTACTATGCTACGTCACAAAATAACCTTCATTATGTGCATACAAGGGTTGTTCCTATTGTTATATGCGCGTTAATCCGAAGTTGTTTACGACATTTCGCAAAGTTAGTGATGTATATCTCTTTTACTGACGTTGCGTTGTCACTAACACTAGTGAAGCGTTTGAACGGGTTGAATGGCAAGTATACAAATTCGAGTAATAGATTAGTCGTGGTGGTCCATTGGCTCGAAATAAAGGTCACGGCCCTGGTTTCTTGCTCAGTCATGTCAGTTCCAGAGATAATGTTAGCATTATACCTCTATCATCCGGGGGACCACTTAAGTATAATGCTGCATGCATAACGTGACCAAGAAAAAGATGAATTAGTGTTGTTTTGAGGATAGAAGGGTGAATCAGGTGACATCGTTTAGGGTATCAAAAGTATCCATTTTCAAGAAATAGGGTATGCCTTTCAAACTCTAGGGTAAAAACTGGATGGAGATAAGGGAAAAGAGTATATTTTGGCTTCAGAAAAAAATTACCTTTAGGGGTGTTTTCAACAATTGTGGCTCCTCCTCTTTTTCCCCCTGGAAAAAATCAAGTACAATTCTATTACACATTCCAGAGGTGCAAATTTGGAACACAGGTTCGAGTACAATTTAAGTACAATTCGAGTACCAATTTGTACTCGAATTGTACTTAAATTGTACTCGACTTTGTGTTTTAAATTTGCACCTCAGGAATGTGTACTAGAATTGTACTCGATTTTTTCCAGGGGAAAAAGAGGAGGAGCCACAAT